>JAODAL010065244.1:0-18321 GCA_025379985.1 Phyllomedusa bahiana | reverse complement strand
CTTTTTTTCCCATATACATTTCAAATAGGTGTTTTTTTTATTTTGGTGCCCCCAGTTTTTTTTTAAAGAGCCCCCCCTTTACTTAAATTTGAAACGAAATTTTGGGAGTACTGTTGGTGATTTCTTGGTGAAAAACACAGTTTTTTACCGTATACTTTTAAATAGCTGTATTGCACGTGGTGCGGCCCCTTTTTTTTTCAAAGAGCCACATTTACGCAATTTTGATAGAAAAATTTTCTAGAACTGTTCTCGTTTGTCATTGCTGCAAAAAAACGCAATTTCAAACCTTGTAACTTCTGAAAATTTTTTTTTGCGCTCGCAATCTCAGTTTTTGGGGCTATAGCGCACTTGTATATTTTTGTTGAAAAAAAAAAATTCCTAGTCCCTAAAGGGCATTGTAAATTCGGGACTGGGAAGAAACATGTATTTTTTCTTACGGTTTTCCCCCCAGACACATTTCAAGGTATTCGCTAGAAACCTTTTTGGGTTTTTAATCCTAGTTGGGTTAGGGAAATTGAGGAAGAAAAGCTGTGATTTCCCCCTTTAATAAAAGGGCTTTTAAAAACCTTCCAACCCCTTTTTAAAAAATTTTTTCTTCTGAACATGGAGCGAAATTCATGGTAAAGCGCGCAAAGAAGGGTGTGGAATGGGGGTAAAGGTACGAGAGAAGGTGCCCTTCCGTCTGGCGCAACACTCAAAGCCAGGGATGTCAGTTGCAGGCCGTCAGCCCGTATCCTGGGGCATGGCCCTGTAATCCCAGTAACAACGCATCGCCAATCTGTTCTTCGTGGTTTATGCAACCTGCACTACAATTTTACCCCCTGTCCTCCCCGTCAGACTCCTTTTTCCTGCACCTTTTTAAATTTGGGGTCATGCGGTTTGGGGGGTCATGCCAGGAAGGTATAGTCAATGCCGTTCAACTAAAAGGTGGGGAAAGACCTTTTTTTCCGGCACTTTTTAAATCTGGGGATCATGCAGGTTTGGGGCTCATGCTGTGGCCCAGGACAGGTATAGTCAATGTCCAGTTCAACTAAAATGGTGGATCAAAGACTCCTTTTTCTGGCACTTTTTAAATCTGGGGGTATTGCAGGTTTAAGTGTCATGCTGCGGTCCAGGATAGATATTGTCAATGTCCAGTTCAACTAAAATGGTGTTTAAAATACTCCTTTTTTCGGCACTTTTTTAATCTGTGGGTCAGATAGGTTTAAGGGTCATGCTGCGTTCCAGGACAGTTATAGTCAATGTCCAGTTCAAGTAAAATAATGGTTCAAATAATACTGCCTTCTAGCACTTTTTAATTTGTGGGTCATGCAGGTTTAAGGGTCATGCTGTGTACAAGACAGGGATAGTGAATGGTCTGTGACTTTTTTTCTGTGACATTTATAACCCAATGTGTTCCCTAAGATGTAGCACGTATCCAGTTTGCTGTTGTGGATGTTAATTCCACTTCCCCAGCCCGTTTGGGTGTAAGAATGAAGGTGTTTTCCTCTCCCATAGACTTTAAGGGGTCATCGGGGGATAATCTACTATCGGCTATCAGAAATCTTCATGATAATTGACGATATCGACTATCGACCCGATGACGATAGTCGACGTAATCGCTCATCACTAGTAAGTATTGTTATTTTTTACTGGGGGGTCTTTATACCTGCTTAGCTTCTAGGGGAACGCCTTATATACTTACCTACTAGAACGTGCTCTACATACCCTGCTGGGGTCCTACATAACTACTAGGGTGCCCCTATTTATCTACTTACCTACTGGGGGGGGCCGACGTACCTACCTACTTGGTGGTCTTATATACTTATGTACTGTGACAGTGTACCTACCTATCTGTTGGAGGACCTTATATAACAACCTATCTACTTGGCTACCTTATTTATCTACATATTTGGAGACCTTTATACCTACATGGGGACCTTTTAAACTTACCAACTGGGGGAATCCTATATACCTATCTACCTACTGGTGGTTCTATGTACCTACTTACTGAGGTGACTCTATACCAATCCATCTACTGACAGACCCTATGTATTGACTTATTGGGGGCTTCATATACCTACCCACTGAGGGGAACGCTATATGCCTACCTACCTGCTGAGATGGTCTCTATATCTACTTAATGGGGGACTATATACCTCCCTATACACTGTGGGAACCTTCATACTTAATTAAATACTGAGGGGACCTAAATACCTATCTACTGAGGGGGAATATATACCCACTGAGGGGATACCATTGGGGGGCTTCATCTCGTCACCTACTGAATGGACCTGTATACTTACTGAGGTGGCCAATGTACCTATATAGCCACCTACTGCGGGATGGATATATACTTACCTATCTACTGAGAGGTCTAATTGGGGTCTACCTATTTACTTGTGTATCTACCTATCTATAGTAACTGAGGGCTTATCTGCCCGAAGAGGGTTTACATACCCATATATAGGATGAGGGGCTTACCTACCTAATGGAAGCTTGCATACCGGGTACACCAAAGGGGACTTTAATTGGAAAAGTCTGCCTTCTTATCTAATTTCAGCTGTCTTGTTTAACTAAACAGAGTGTCTACCTGTCTGCCCTGTATGTCCCAAAAGGGGGGGTCTTTGATGGGCTGGAGGCACGTTCACTCTTTGGGGTACAATTACTGTATGAAGGACCAAAGGGGACATTATTACCATTTGAGGTGCTACAGATAGAGAGCTTGTACAGATATAGGAGATGGTAGGAAAGTGGGAACTTTCCCAAGACTGTAAATTACCATCATACAGTGAACATATGGCGGTAACTACCAGAATACACAGACTCTGCAGACTGTACATTAACCACATACAGTGACCATATTGTATTATATTCCAGTGTACACAGGCTCTGCAGACTGTTTATTACCTCCATACTGTGCTCATATAGTGGTAGAAACCAGTGCACATTGATTCTGCAGACAGGAAAATAATACCATACAGTGACCATATCGTAGTATATACCGGTTGTATACGGGTGCTCTGCAAGCATATTGTGATTACATCCAGGGACTCATAGGTGATGTCTGCTTTGATCACTTTCCCTTTCTCCATCCAGGATTTTCTGATTGTGTTTCCTCATATTTGTATGTTTTTTTTAATAATTGTTTTAAATACAGTTTTTTCATGCTTTTATTGAGATATGACAGAATTCTTTTTAGTTGTATACAGGGCCCAATATAGGTAGGCAGGGTTTAGGTAAACTATAGGGACCCATATAGGTAGGCCGGATTTAGGTAAACGATAGGGACCCATATAGGTAGGCAGGGTTTAGCTAGGCTATAGGGCCCGATATAGGTAGGCAGCCTTGGTTTAGGTAGGTTATAGGGGGCCATATAGGTAGGCAGGGAGGATGGAATATGTGGCTGAATATAACATTATGAGTGATTGCCAGCATAATTTTACTAAGGACAGAAGTTGACAGACCAACCTGATCTGTTTTTATGAGGAGGTGAGTAGAAGTCTGGATAGCGGGGCGGCTGTGGATGTTATGTTTTTGGGACTTTGCAAAGGCGTTTGACATGCCCCTCATAAGCGTTTATTGGGTAAATTATTTCCATTGGGTTAGATAAAAACGTGGCAATTGGTTTAAAATGGTTCAGATCGTACACAGAGAGGGGTAAAGTGACCCTACTCGAGTGGTCCCCGGTGTGGTGGTGTGCCGCGGGTCGTATTGGGGTCCTCTTTTTTTTAAATGTATTTATTAATGATTAGTGGAGGGGACCATAGCACTTTTCTATTTTAGCAAAAAACACCAAAGCTTTGTAGGCTGTGCAACTAGGAAAGAGTTAAATTTGAAAGCAGACTGGACACACGGTTTTTGGGATCCACTTGGCAAATGAGGTTAAATTGGGAAAAATGAAGGTTTGCACTGGGTAGGAATAATCTGCAGGCTCATATGTCTGGGGGAGAAAAACTGGGGAATGGCGTGTTTGAAGAAATTGGGCATTCTTGTAGATCATAGACTGCAGAACGCAGCGTGTCATAGTTTCCTCTAAGGAAGAAGATTTGGCATGTATAAAGAAGTATGTACTTGAGGGCAAAGGTGTCATTTTACTGCGGGGAAAAGCATTGGGACGGCCCCCATCAAAATGCTGTTTAGACTGGGGTCCAGTTTATAGAAAAAATGTAAAAGGAGCAGAGAGAGTGCAAAACGAGAAAACTTTTTTTTTAAGGGGGAAAGGAGATCTTATTAAGGAGAGGTTTGTATGTTGAAGTTATTTTGTCTAAAAAGACGGCTCCGGGGGGACATGATTAATTTATAAAAATATATAGATGGTCCCTACAAAAAGTATGGGGAAAAATGATTTCATCTAAAGCCCCCTCAAAAGACAAGTGGACATTCCCTTCGGCAAACGAAAAAAGGATTCAATCTCCAGAGGAGAATTATGTTTTTCACTGTGAGAAGTGTAAATCTGTGGAATAGTCTGAGGAGCTGGTCACAGCATGAACACTTGGTAGTTTCAAGGAAGTTAGATAACTACCTAAAACTAAAGAATATTAATACATATGAAACTATGTAAAATTCTGGATCCTGTCTGGTGGCAGCCCTGGGGTCAGAGATGGAGCAAATTGGTTCTTGCCTTGTGGGTTTCAGGGCATTCACCAGTGGGGAGGCTGAGCTTGAAATCCTTGTCTCCCTCCCTTCACCCACATTTTCCCCACCATTGGTTGAACTTGATGGGCATGTGTCTTTTTTTAACCGTACTAACTGTGTAACTATGTAATAGGGAGGAGACAACCATGGCCACTCTCTCCTTACTCAGGCTGAATATAGTGATTCCCACCAGATACAACTGTCTATAAAGAATTTTTTCAGAGCACTGATACTGATGGCCTTTCTTTAGGTAACCCCCTTTATCTATTCATAGTCTGATGCATTGTGTCTATACACTTTATGTTTCCTGACTGATATGAAACCTTCTTCTCTCCACAGTGTACAGATTCGAGAATATCAGCAGCTGATGGCTTTTATTTTTGCCATTGATGAAATTAATCAGAGCTCAGATCTTCTCCCAAATATCACACTGGGTTATCATGCCTTTGATTCTTGTGGACATATCAATAAAGTTATTAGAGATGTTCTGCACATAATGACCGGAATGTGGAGCTCAAATGAAATTCCTAACTATTCAGTAGAGAAGCACGGTAAGCTGGTCGGGTACATCGGAGACCTCCGTTCTTTAACCACAACCCCCATGGCACAATTATTGGGCATTTTCGGATATACTCAGGTAACTGCACTTCTCTATCCTTCCTTCACTTACTTGCTGCTCCTATACTGATTGTATGAGAGGGTAAAGTCATTGGATGAAGCTTTGTGCCGATTAAGAAGCTCCATAGATGCAGCATACATTTATTATATAGTATTCTAGCACATGAACAATGAAAGAAGAGGCAGGTCCTTCGGGTTTAACTTATAACACTGCTGTGTTGATCGAGAGAGAACCAAAAATCCCTAAGTGGCAGGTAGCAGTTGCCCCATAGAAGAGAAAAAAATATTTTGACTTCTGCCTCGACCCCCTTATCCAGAATCTCCAGAATCTAGTCCTCATAACCTATATTATTAAATTTCCCAAGAAAAGCATCTAGACCCTTCTTGAAGTTGTTCCATGAATCCACCATCACAGCCTATTGTGTCACTGCTCTTACAGTAAAGAATCCCCATCTATAGCAGGGATGATGGCAACCCCCACAACCATGTATAAAATTCTTTAAAAGGACTTTGTTGAAGGAAAACATACATATGAATTTGAAATAAGTCCAAGAGAAAACATAAAATGGGGAGATCCATCGAAGAGGTCGTGAAGGGCCTGAGGGACAAAAATGTTCCAAAAACAAAAGGGTAAGCATCAAGCAGGATACAGGAACAGACAGTAATCAAACATAATGCAGCCAACAGCAGAGGTCAGCTCCAGCCAGGAACAAAAGCAGGAACACAAAGAGCCAGAGAAACAATGCAGGAAGTACAGCATTCACAACACAAACTCAGGCCCTGAATGCAACAACTGGCAGGGCTAAATAGTTCTCTCAGTGATGGTGATGGACAGCAGCTGTGATTGCTGAAGTCGTTTAACTGCTGCCCTGCTGGAAGGCACAGAAAAAACTTGACAAGATACAGTGGCGCAGCTGTCAGGGTCATATGGTGTGTTGTGGCACGATGCCTGGTGGATTGTGACACCCTGTTTGTATTTTTTATTTTCAATGATCCCGATGCTCTGACCGGGGGAAGGTTGTTTGTTTTTTTGGACTTCATATGGGTAATGTTATTGGAACCTTCTCTAAAAAGGAGGACATGAAATTGGAGTTGGACTGTTCTGCTTAGAGGGATCATTAATCTCCTCCATTATATAGGAATTTATATCCACAAAATTAAAATAAAGATTAATAGTTGTAACAGTAAATACTGAATTGTCCCCTATAGGTGTTAAAGAGATATATATTGGGAATTTAATTCTTCTATTTGTCATTTCTTTGAAAATGTTTATGTAATTTGGTGACCCCTTTGGGTAAGTGATGTCATTTTCTCATGTGTCAAGAAGGAGTTATCTGGAATGGACCCTGATTTATCATTGTTAGGTTTGGTTTTCCTTGAACTAGGGAGATCTCTCCAGAGTTAACCTTTACTCTCCTGGAATGTAGAGAAATAATATCAAGGTGATTATACAATTCTTTGAACTTACCATTTTTTTTTTCTATTTCCTCAGTTAGAAATAAAATCAGGGCAGTATGGTTATCAATAAAAGCTGCATTCATTTAGCAGAGCTATCAGTAAGAAATCTACCCCACAGTTACAGCCGGGTCCGACCATGGATCCCGCCAAGGTGCCAGACATCTGAAACGTCTCCTTGGTGGTCACCCAACAGTCCCATCAGATTGCCAAGCAGACCCAACAGGTGCAATATCTGACCACTATGACGCAGCAGCTTCTTATCATCCAGCAGCACCTTCACCTGTTGCTTCCTCAGCATCAGTTGGTCCCAAGCTGTAACTGCCTATGCCTATGAAATATGATGGGGACTCTAAAGCTTCAGGGGGTTCATCACCCAGTCTTCCTTGCACATGGATCTTACAGATGTAGCAGAGTACAGCTTGACCGTGATATCACAGCTTTTCGAGTTATCTGCTCTTATCTGTAAACAAAGACCATTGAAAACCATTGAAAAAGGTGAGATAACATTCTGTGTCATGACATCACGATGCAACATCTGTTCTGTTTAGTTCTGCTACATCTGTATGGCCAATCAGTTCCCTACTGAACAGTCCAAGGTGACTTTTGTGGTGTTAATTTTTATACTGAAACAGGTGAGGAGAAGCTGGAATTACCATCCATAACAGTAAACTGGATATGTGGTACAACTTAGTGAATTTGGCTCTAAGAGCCACAGAAAAAAATTCACAGGCTAAAATCATTCATTCCTTTCAAGGGCTAACTCAAAATATGAGGACAGCATAGCTATAGCAGGTACAGCGGTAGTAGCTGCTCTGGGGCCCCTTAGACGCATAAGAAAACACCGGTATTGGAAATGGCACATGGTAGGTGGAAGGAGCCCCCTATCACTTTCCTTACCATGGCCCAAGAACTTCACATATGTGTGGTGGCAGCAAGAACATTCCAACGGGGAACACAGAGGTTCAGCTGGCAGGGCCATAGTTATATTAACTGTTTCAGGGCCCCCACCCATTACTATTTCCTATATTTTAACATATTACAGGGCCCCTTTTTGATTAGGGCCCCTGACAATAGTACTTCCCCATTGGCACCCCTTTTACAGTAGCTTGACCCCAAAACCGTCAAATTTGAACTTTCGGACACTCAGAATAAAATTTGCATGAAGAAATTAATATTTGGAATAAGAGTTTTTTCAATAGGACCACTGATTTTTTTCAATGTGGAATGTGTATTTCACATTGTGAAGAAGACGTGCTACAGTTTACTAGTCAGTGACATCGGCAACCAGGGCTACAAAATCATCTGAGATCCACGCTTGATTCATTTTGATAAATGTCAAATGATCCACATTCTCAGGGGAAAGACGGATACGTTTGTCAGTCATCACCCCGCCACCTGTGTTGAAAATTTTTATGGCATGTCAAGCAAGCTCAGGCCATTCATTCAGTTTGGACAACCAGAAGTCAATTGGGTCCGGACCAAGTCCAAAAATCAGGGTTGAGCCGCAGGTAGTCATGTACCACAGTCTTAAGACGGTCTCTGTGTGTCTGAATGCTGTCCTGCCTTACAGGCGTTGGTGAGGTGGTAAAAACGATTGTCACATGCCACCCAGTAGAGTTGTGCCACACTGCCTGCTGTTGCTGCTCGGTGGCTACTTGCCATTCTACTGCTGGAACGTTGCAGACGTTGTTCCACCGTGACATTAGAATGTGAAGAAGACGAAACAGATGTCTCCAGTTGGTCAATGAGCACTGTCTCAAATTCTAGCATTCTGCTGTCAATTTGTGTGGTAGGAAGGAAATTGATCACTTTTGATTTGTAATGGGGATCAAGCAGGGAGGACACCCAGTAACCACTGTTCATTTTGATTGTCTTGATGCGTGGATGTAGGTAATGTAGGTAATGTAGCATCCCAGCACTCGTGTGAGATGCTGCCGGGATTTCCTCGGGGTCGAGTGGCACTAAACAGATCTTCCTCCTCCTCCTGAAATATGTGCCAAGCTCTTACCACTGAAGGGAAATCGGTATCATCGGTGTCCAGCCCTGCCTCATCATCCTCCTCCACTTCTTTATCCTGAGCGTCACTACAGCCCTGGCTAACCTCATGCACTGTACTCTGTGATTAGGATTACAAACAACATTTTTTCTATGGAATATCTGTGAAATGTGGTTTTATGAAAGAACCCTGACACCAAATCAACAGTGTTCTTGAATCCCTATACTTAGCAACTGGCAGCTAGGATTAGAAACAGATTTTTTTCTATGGAATATCTGTGAAATAGGGTCTTATGGAAGAACCCTGACACCAAATCAACAGTGTTCTTGAATCCCTATACTTTGCAACTGGCAACTTGGATTATAAACAGAATTTTTCTATGGAATATCTCTGAAATGGGGTCTTAGGTAAGAATGGTGTCTTATACACCAGCTGTCCCCTTAAAACTGCAACAAGAAAATTTTGGGCACAGAATGAAATTTTCTGCAAGAAACCAGTAAATCACAGCAATTTATTTTTAGAGCAGATTTCCTAACAGTGTCCTGTAAACTGGCTGTCCCCACAAAACTTCAGCAATGAAATTTTGGGCACGGAATGAAATTTTCTGCAAGAAACCAGTATATCACAGCAATTTATTTTGTGAGATTCCTTAACAGTGTCTTGTACACAAGCTGCCCCCCCCCCCCAAAAAAAAAAAAAAAAAAAAAACTGCCGCAAGGAAATTTGTGCAATCAAAATAAAGATGGTAAAGATGCAGTTGTGAGAAATATAAAAATCTCTAACTATTACAGTTTAGGATTTCCTAATCTATCTAGCAGCTTTTCCTTTGTGAAATCGCTGGGAAATGGTGTGTTTGCCTGCTTTGAAACAAGCACAGCAGAGAGAGCAGCATGTTCAGTTCACAGTCTCTAATCGTAATGGCGTTAACCAGGAAATACAGTCACATACATAAAACAAGGCCATCTCCTATGTTAGCAATACTCTATTAAGTATCATGTTAAGCTGTTGTCCCTTTACATGTTGCCCCATTATTTCTCAACAATTCTTCTGGGACTTTCGTGGCTGCAGCGCCATGCTCCTATGTTTAACTGGAAGATAAATGAAGTCACGTATTAGGAACAAGACTGACAATCTCATTGTTTAGTGGCACTTCCGCCGCAACGCCCCACTTCTTCACTGATGCCTTCAAGGCCTCTGCTAGGTCTGCCTGCTCTGTATCAGGACTTTGTAGACGTCTTGTCTAAGAAACAGGCTAAGACTCTTCCACCTCATCATCCTTATGATGGCCCTATTAGTGCTCCCTGGGACAGGGTCTATCTGTAATCTGTGCCAAAGACTTAGTCTATGTTGGCCTATAAACAAGAGAATGTCTAGAAGGATCTGCAAGTATTCTTCTCCTGCTGGTACAGGGCTCTTCTTTGTTGAGAAGAAAGACGAATCACTATGCCCTTGAATTGACTATCTCGGTCTCAATAAAATAACCGTGAAAAATCGTTACCCTATACCGCTAATCACCAAGCTTTTTGACCATGTTCTTGGAGGCAGATCTTTTTCTAAAGTGGACTTTCAGGGGGTTTATAATCTTGTTTGAATTCATGAAGGTAATGAGTGGAAGATGCCATTCAATACTCGAGATGGGCATTTCGAATACCTAGAAATGCCTTCTGGTCTCTGCAATGCCAGACGGTCTTCCAAGAATTGGTAAATGAAATTTTCCGTAATCTCCTGTATTCTTGTGTTTTCATTTACCTGGATGACATCCTGGTCTTCTCACCCGACCCAGAATCACATTGTACATATGTGTGCCAGGTGCTTAGACATCTTAGAATTATTGTGCCATGCTCAAATATGCATAGGGAGCGTGATTGGTATTGATACAATGCTGTGTTTTAGTATGACATGCAGATGACAGCCGCTGCTCTTAGAATCGCTTCACACTTCACTTTTGTGGGCAGTTACGGGAGCAAAACTGACCAAATAACTGAAGTGAGAACACAGCCTGACAAGGTAATGTCAGTGCCAGCTGGATAAGAACCGAGCTCAGGGCCCAGATCCTGAGTGTGTCAAAGAGCGCACTCCTTTTACACCATCATCAGATGATTCCACAGATTATGACAGAACCTGTTCTGTTAAATGCTGATACATGTAGAGCCCCCAACCTCCTGAAAGAGTGGAGAGGGTGTTGGCAGGAATTTTGCCCTTCTTTTGATCCATCAGTCTCCGCTTTTAGTTTGTCAATAATCCATCAGTATTGATAAAACCAAGAAGAAACAGGAGTTGATTCAAAATAGAGATGAGTAGTAAATGGGATATTTGCATGTCTTCTGTGTTTTGTATCCAATCCT
The DNA here is from genome assembly GCA_025379985.1 of Phyllomedusa bahiana. NCBI lineage: Eukaryota > Metazoa > Chordata > Amphibia > Anura > Hylidae > Phyllomedusa > Phyllomedusa bahiana. Next base: position 7,287 of record JAODAL010065244.1, on the reverse strand, counting down.
GCTTTTGGCTACCTAATCATCAGACAATCCTGATGCAAACAAAATATCATGTCATTCTGGCCTTACGGCTTCTCTGAAGACACAGTTGGTTGTGTTTGTCCTTTTCATTCCTTCGGACAGATTAAAAGAAGGCGAAAACCAAACATAGTGGCAACGTCATAGAGTGGTGGAGGGTGGAAACAGCATTAGGAAACCACAGGGTGGTCGACTGAGTGGTCAGTTGGCAGCATTATGAGTAGTCCACAGAGTGGCACAATGACAAATTGAGGAGGTGGAAGCAACATGAGTATGCCACAGAGTGGCACAATGACACAGTGTGGAGGTGGCGGCAGCAGAGGCAGCAACAGAATAAGGTCAGAGAGTGGCACAATGACAAATTGAGGAGGTGACAGCAACATGAGTAGTCCACAGAGTGGCACAATGACAGATTGTGGAGGTGAAAGCAACATGAGTAGGCCACAGAGTGGCACCATGACACAGTGTAGAGGTGGCGGCAGCAACAGCAGCAGCAGCATCAGGCTGAATGACAGACTGAGGAGGTGGCGGTGGCATCAGAAGTCTACATAATGGCCTAGTGAAGAGTGGGGAGGTGGGTGGCAATACCAGTCCCTGGTAAAGATGGTGGGTGGTAGATGGAGCAGCTGGCACCAGTTGTGTGGCATCTGTCAGGTTATAGCATCAGAATAGTAGCTGAGGCAGGTAGCCTGAAGAATCCAGACTCATTTCTCAAAGTTTTGGGGAGGCGTCATGGCTGATCTAATCTTATGCATCAGGCATTGGTGTATGGAAATCCTGGCTGATCCGCGATTGATTTATCTTGACAAAGGTCAGTCTCTCCACTATTCGGGTGGACAAGCGAGTTCTCCTTGGGGTAACTATGGCCCTTGCTGCACTGAACACCCGCTCTGATACCACACTACTGGCCGGGCACGACAGCTTCTGCAGTGCAAACTTGGCAAGCTGCGGCCACAAATCTAGTTTGACTGCCCAGTAGTTCATCGGATCTTCTATGTAGGGTGGCAGAGTACTGTCCAAGTAGGCCACCACCTGCTGGTTCAGGGTCTGCTCCAGGTGCGGCTGCTGGTGAGTACCGTACTCACTAAGCGGGTGAAGAAAGCTTGCAAAGATAGAAGCAAAGAGATGGAGAGTCAGCTCACCTATTGCAGATTAGTCACTTTTCCCGAGCGCACGTCCGTTGCTCCAGCAAGGCAAACTTGTAGTCCCATAAAACGCAAAGTGTGGACAGCACAATGAGAATGACCAAAGGGCACATGGTGCCTGAAACGCGTTAGACCATTCAAGGGTGGGCTAAGTCTTTTTTTGTCCCTCCTTTTATGCCTTTTTGAATGTTAACTATTTTGCCTGTGCAAATGGCAGGTGTCATGCATGAGAGTACTCCTGTCTTCTTGGATAATCAAGAAATCATTAATGGCCTTTCTCTTTTCATAGAGTCGATCCTACGTATGGAGGCTGGAATTCCAAGTAGTGGAAATGTTGCATATCAGCCTATGTTGGGGGAGGTCGTTCTGCCACTGCAGCTCAAGGGGGATGTGCTTGGCGGTGTAGAAATGGATGAAGTGCATGCACAGTTTTCTGGCCATTTTTAGAACATCTTGCAGATGGGTGGAAGACTTAGGGACCGTTTGACAACCAGATTGAATATGTGTGTCATGCATGGTGCATGACTCAGCCCTCCTCGGCGCAGCGCGGATACCATGTTCCTTCCATTGTCTGTCACCATGGTTCCAATTTGCAGTTGTCACGGAGAAAGCCACACCTTGATTTCATGTTGCATGACACGGAGCAGTTCCTCCCCTGTGTGGCTTTGTTCGCCCAGGTGTAGAACTGCGTGACGCCGCCATGCCCTTCACATGTGGTATGATGGAGGAGCACTTGTGGAGGCTGAGGTGGTGGAGGAGGTGGACATTCGTGCACGGTCAGCAGTTTGACAACGTGGAGGAGAAAGCGGCGTCTCCTGTCCAAGTTGCTGGTGTGGCTGGGCAGGAAGCACATTCACCCAGTTGGGCTGTAAAGGACATGTACTCTCCTGTGGCCGTAGTTACAGCTCCACACGTCCACGCTGCCGTGCACTTTGGAAGACACCAGCAGGCTCAAGACTGGCCCACCTTCTCTTCTACTTATTTGTGCAGGGCTGGTACTGCCTTTTTTGGAAAATAAATTACGGCTTGGGACTCTCCACCTCGGCTCGGCACAAGCCATTAGTTCTCTGAACGGTGCAGAGTCCTCCACTTGGAAAGGGAAGGACTGCAGTACCAACAAGTTGAACAGGAGCACGGTTAGCTTTTGCATCTTAGGATGGCTGGACGCATACTGCTGTCTCTCGGCAATCGCCTCGGTGAACGACTGTTGGCGCCATGAGTGGTGAGGAACAGGAGCATCTGGACTGGGAGATGATGGCAAAGAGAAACAGCTCCCTTCTGCCGCGGGGGTGGAGCGTGGACTGGCTGAAATGACATGCGTGCTACTAGGGGCTGCTGTTGTTGCTGCAGCAGGATGGAACACCACATCTGAGACATTTTTCTCCCAGGCCACTGGATTGTGATGCTGCACATGTTGATGCAGGGCCATGGTGCTAGCATTAGGTCCCTGGCCACGCTACACTTTCTGCCATAGATTCTACATATAACCATGTTTGCCTCCTTTTACCACCAACGCTCCGCACTGACTGACTGCTACCGCCGCTGCATTGGTGAGCCCCTGCGTCACTGCTTTCTGGGCTGGAAGGGACCTGTGAAGCGGGTGGTCTACCCCATGGCCAATTGGCTCCTGACCTCGCACTGCTACAACCCTGCTGACTCCCAACCACACTACCGACTTGCTGGCTGCGCCGCTGCCTGAAGCGCCAGCTGCAGTCCTCTGCTCCCGACGATGATGATGAAACCTTTGCTTCACCCGGCTCTCAAATGTGATCGAGTACATCGTCATTGAATAGTTTTTGCCTGTCACTGCTGTCCTCCACAATGGTCTCAGTGTGCAGAGCCTCACCGCTCCCAACATAACCTCCCATGCCACTCTCCACATCACTATTTATCCACCTACTGCAAGAAGCAGCAGATGTCTGCTTCACCTCTATGCTGCCAAGTAGCTGCTCACTGTCCTCAAATAGTTTATCCTAGCTGCATAGTGGCGCAGAACCCAGACCACATTGTAATTCTCTGGCTGAAGGAACCGAATGGGACAGAGGCGGGTTGAGGACAGGCGAGGGCCCCTGACCTGATCCCGGGCCATGCCAACTAAGGGTTGTGTCTGACGAACCCACTGACTCTTGGCTGGGGTTGTCAGATGTCATCTGGGAAGAAGTGGATGACCTAGTTAACCAATCAAGAACTGTTGGGTTCCTGATCAACACACGGCTGCTAGATGACACCAGTAGCTCTGGCCTCGTTGTGTCACCACTGCTGCAACGTCACCTTACTGTGCTGCACCCTGTGTTTGCTCCAGGAACATTTGTGCCACTACCACTCATGTGTGAAGGACCTGCCACCTCTCTGTATTTTCATACTGTTTGTTCAAAAATTTACAATACAACAAACTCTGTTTAATGAAGATGACTGTATATGATAAATACACACCCTGAATTTCACACAGAATTCCCCACAAACAGAGGATAAATTAACTCTTGGGCACAGAATAAAATACCTTACAGAATGAATGTGATAGATTTCAGGCGTGTATGAGGCAGAAATACACGCCCTGGATTTCACTCACAATATCCCACAAACAAGAGGATAAATGAACTCTTGGGCACAGATTGCAATATCCCAAAATAAAAAAAACACTGGTTCCGGAAGAAGGTGTGTATATGACAATTCACGCCATGTGCTCCATTTTAGAAAAAAGACGATTTGTTACCATTAATCGCCATGAAATTCGGCTTCATTCAGAATGTAATTTTCCCTAAAATTCAAAACAAATTCCACTTCATTAGAATCAATTCGCTTATCCCTACTGCCAATTCATTTTGCATTTTTCTACTGTGGTGGCACCCATTGTGGCACTCACCAAGAAAAATGGCAACCCCATTCTCCCAGTTAAATCGGCATTTGCCACTGCACGTATCTTGTTTCGACCAGACACAGAGAAACCCTTCTTCTCCGAGGTTGATGCATCTTCAGCGGGTGACCTGCGGCGGATGACCGGTTTCTGTACATGACATCCATCTGGAGTGACACTAATAAATCCTTACAAAAGGTATCCGCACAAATGAAGGCTCAAGCAAGCAAAAAAAAAAAGACCTCTCCTATTTTCGGTCTTGGGGACAATGTCTGGCTACCTTCAGAATACATTCGTCTGACGGTCACCAGCTATAAATTGCGCCACTAGTTCCTGGGCAAGTGGTAGTGCTGAAACAGATGAATCCAGTCTCCTATAATCTCCTGCTTCCTCCCACAATGTGCGTCCCGAACTCCTTCCCCGTCTACCTCCTGAAACCAGTGGTTCTCTCAAAAAGTCGTCTCCTCTTGTCCTGAAACTGATATCACGAATATATGTACAGTAAAAGAGATCCTGGTCATGAAGATGATTACATGGAGGCAACATTTTCTTGTTGAATGGAAGGGGTTTAGGCTACAAGGGAGGTCCTGGGAACTGGAGGACAACATCTTGAACTGCAGACTGGAACAGGCAAGAAAGAGGGGGTTGTCAAAGTGGTTGAGTATTGTAATGGATGCTCCTGCGACCCACATGATGGATTGAGGGTGCACCCGTGTCTCCATTGCAACCCACATGTTGAGCCGAGGGTACACTTGCAGCACAGTTCATTGCTTACCTATCATTGCTCCTGCCAGCTAGGGGTACATGGGGAGGGGGCATGCAGATGGCAGTTCTGTTAAATGTAAAGGTCCAGCATGCTGCTGACCCTATTTAAATCCTGCCTCTTCCTTTCTACCCTGCTGAATCCATAGTACCCCTAGCCTAAGTGTGAACAGCATTTATTTGTGTTCTTGCTCCTCCCGTGTACCAGCCCCTTCTGCTTACTTCATTTAATGACAAACCATGCTGCCTGTCCTGACTTTCCTGCCTGTTCCCAACTTTAAATTTGTCTAGTTACATAGTTATATAGTTACATAGTTTGTAAGGCTGAAAAAAGACAAGACGTCCATCCAGTTCAGCCAATTTTGCTAAAGTGTTGATCCCGAGGAAGCAAAAAAACCTTTAATGAGGTAGAAGCCAATTTTCCTCATTTTAGGGAAAAAATTCCTTCCCGACTCCAATCTGGCAACCAGAAAAATCCCTGGATCAACGACCCTTCTCCAGAATTCCGGTCACTATAACTTGTTATATTATTACGCTCCAGAAATGCATCCAAAACCCTTTTTGAAACTTGTTATTGAAAACACCATGACAAGTTCCTCTGGGCAGAGGTTCCACAGTTTTCACTGCTCTAACAGTAAATAATCCCTTTCTATGTTTATGTATAAACTTTTGTTTTCCTAGACGTAGAGGACGCCTCCTTGTTCTAAAAACAGTCCTGGGTATAAATAAATCTTGAGAGAGATCTCTATATTGAACTTTGATGTAATTTTAAAAAATATTTATCATGTCCCCGAAAGCCGTCTCTAAATTAAATAACCAAAATCTTGCTATATCTTTCTGGGTATTGTAGTCCACCAGTCCCATTTATTATCTTTGTTGCCCACTTTTGTACCCGTTCAAGCTCTACAATGTCTTTCCTGTGCACTGGTGCCCAAAACTGTACACAATATTCCATGTGTGGTCTAACCAATGACGTATTTAATGGGAGAATAATGTTCTCATCATATGCATCTATTCCACTTTTAATACACCCCATGATCCTATTTTCCTTGGCAGCTGCTGTCTGACATGGCTGCTTCAATTAAGTTTACTGTCTACCAGGATTCGCAAGTCCTTCTCCATGTCACTTTTACCCAGCGTTTTTCTATTTAACATGTAGTCATGTAATGGATTTTTTCTCCCCATGTTCATAACCTTGCATTTATCTGTGTTAAACCTTGTCTGCCACTTCTCTGCCCAGGCCTCCAACTTATCCAGATCCCTTTGTAATAACACATTATCCTCTTATTGTGTTGATTACTTTACAGAGCTTAGTATCGTCTGCAAAGTTCGACATTCTGCTGTGCAATCCATGTGTAAGATCGTTAATGAAATATTAAAGAGGATAGGGCCCAAAACTGACCTTGTGGTACCCACTAGTAAAGGGATCCGTCTGAGTATGCACCATTAATTTAACACCCCTTTTTTTTCTATCAGGAGCCAGTTGTTACCCACCTGACACCCATTTTCCCCCAGTCAGCATTTTTCATTTTACTTACCAACCTTTTATGTGGCACCGTATCAAATGCTTTCAGGCATATCTTACCGGCATATAGCTTCCAGGATCACTTTTTGACCCCTTTTTTGAATAATGGCACAACATTTGCTATGCACCAATCCTTTGGGACATGCCCCATTATTAGACAGTCAATAAATATTAAGAATAGGGGCCTATCTATGACATCACTTAACTCCCTTAGGACACGGGGAGGGAGGGTTGCCATCAGGACCTGGGGATTTGTCTATTTTAAGCTTCCTAAGGCGGAGCTGCACTTCTTCCTGGGTGAGACAATAAACATTTAAGTTGGAGTTTACCTCATCCCTCTGCTTATCAACGGAAGCTCACCTCCTCCTACGGTTTAAAAAAAAGTGGAGAAGAAATTGTTTAATAGGTTTGCTTTCTTCTCATCACCCTCTATAGTCTCTCTCTCTCAATACTTTTCAAGGGGCCAACATTTTCTGTTTTAATCTTTTTACTATTTATGTAGTTAAAAAATATTTTGGGGTTAGTTTTACTTTCTATGGCAATACGTCTTTCTGTCTCCAGCTTTATTGCCTTTATCATTTTTTTTACATATTTTATTTTTTTCCCTATAGCTTCTTAGCGCCTCTTCACTGCCCTCACTGCTGAAACGCTTTCTTTTTGTTTTTTATTGTCTCTTTTACATACCTGTTGATCCATATTGGGTTTTTCCTTTTTCTAATTATTTTATTGCCATAAGGTATGTTCCTCTCACAGTGGGCACCTAAGATGTTTTTAAAAATATCCCATTTATTATTTGTTCTGACATTTTTAAACACCTGGGGCGACATGTATGAAGCTCGCCGGGTTGGGGCGCACCTTTCCGCCAGTTTCCCGGCAGAATCTGCGCCTGATTTATGTCGGCGCCGGGGCGCGCTCATACATGCGGGGTAAAGTCCGCCTTGCCTCGCCAGTGTGTTAGGCGCAGTGCGGGACTGGAAGAGGTGGGG
>JAODAL010065243.1:0-18322 GCA_025379985.1 Phyllomedusa bahiana | reverse complement strand
TATTAGCTTCAAAGGGATTTTACATATAGACATTCCCCTCCCCCTTCCCCGGTGTTTATGGTCCTTCAAAATAGACTGTAACCTTGTAAGTTAACTGCCCAGTTGTAGCTCTTGTCCAGCCATGTCTCAGTAATCCCCACTATGTTATATCTTTCTTCAGCAATTAATAATTCTAGTTCATTTATTTTGTTGGTCAAACTCCTGGCATTGGTCATCATGCAATTTATAGATTTTTCAGTTTTTATTCCTTTCTCCGTATTCTTTTTAACTATGGCTACACCCCCTGATTTATTACTAATTCCCAGCTCTCTATCTTCACTATCTTGCACGCTATATGTGTAGTTTCCCTCCCCCCCAGTCAGTAGTTTAAATATTCCTCCACCTTCCTGGCCATTTTGTCCCCCAATACAGCTGCACCCTCCCCATTTAGGTGCAGCCTGTCACTAGCTAGAGTCTTAGCCAAACAGAAGTCACCCCCAGTTCTTCAAAAACCCAAATCCCTCTTTCCTATACCAATTTTTGAGCCACTTATTCACCTCTCTAATCTCCTGCAACTCTCTGGTGTGGCCCTTTGGAACAGGAAATATTTCTGAAAATATTACTTGGAGGTCCTTGCCTTGGGGCTTTTGGCCTAAGTCCCTGAAATCATTTTTAAAAGAAACTCCACCTACCTCTAACTTTGTCATTGGTGCCAATGTGTACCATGACAGCTGGATTCTCACAAGCCCACCCAGCAATTTGTCAACCAGATACGCGATATGTCGAACTCAGGCCCCAGGTAAACAACATACTGTTCGATGATCCCAGTCTTTGTGGCAGATTGCCCTATCTGTGCCCCTTATATTGGAGTCCCCAACTACTAGCACCTGTCTAGCCTGACCTGCACTCCTATTCCCCATCTTACTGGAGCAGACAGGGGTAGTGTCTTGCTGCAGCAGTGCTATTTCTGAGCCGACATCCCCCTCATCCGCCAATCTTGCAAATTTGTTGTCGTGTGCCAGTTCAGGACTAGTCTCTCTGACACTCTTCCCTCTACCCTTCTTTTTTACTTTTTACCCAGCTAGCTGCCTCATGTTCCTGCACCTCCATGCTGTCAACCTCCCCAGCATCTACACCTGCGAGTGATTGCTCATTGAGCAGCAAACTCGCTTCCAAGTTGGCAATGGATCTCAGTGTTGCTACTTGCTCATTTAAATCCAGGATATTGGCTTCTAAATGTGCAGTGTGCACACATCTCGCACAGCAGTATGGACCCTCGAACTGTTGGTCAAAGATGGCATACATTGTCAAACATGGAACTCATAGGGATGTTACAAAAAGATATACAGATTCAAATATGAAAAATCTGTATAATACTGCTCTTTCTAAAAGCCCCAAATCTAAAGTCCCCCAATATTAAGTCCCACACTTAAGCAAAATGACACACTTAGACAAAAAGACACACTCGCACGCTCGGATTACTCACTATTCTACTTAGCTTTTAACCCTTTGATCCAAAGCAGTTCAGCAGTGCAGCAGCAGCAATCTTTCCTTGAGAAGACAAAAAAAAAAAAGCCCAATAATGCTGCTGTTGGCGCTAGTGTGCTGAAGGAAGCTGGGCATGATTCTGTTAGGTAGGGCATATGGTGTGATGTCATGTGTTTGGGCATGGTTAGAGATGTGTCATGGTGTGATACCATGTGTTTGAGTATGGTTCGGGGAATAACCTGATCTCTTTTTGCAATCTCTGAAAGTTGGGAGTTATGCAGACTGAGACAGACATAATATACATAGCAGACAAACTAACAGGAAATATATAGATATATTGTTACAACAAAGAGACAACTGAAACAGAAAGAATATAAATGGCAGACCCACTAACAGGAAATATATGGATACATTGTAACAACAATAAGTGTAACACATAATAAGCTACACCATCACACCTGGATTTCCTAGATTCTTTATCTCGCTCATTTTAATAATCTGTGTAACATGTACACTTGCTTCAGAACTTTGCCTTCTGCAGGCCAGAACAAAATTTTTATTAGCTATTGTTCACACAGTCTGAAAAATTCATTGTAGGTCAATGGCAGAAATCTAAGGTGGAGATTAATCTTATTATTCAATCTGCATTAATAAGTGACAGGTCACTATTTCTTTTTCATAGCATGGAGCTCATATCAGCAAGCAGAAAATGTTGTGCTGTAGTTCATAGTGAAATATAGCATGGATTTCTTTTAAGATGCAATGGGATACAGATTCCTGATGGAATACATAGGAATTTCATCTTAAAATTCACACAAATTCCTTATGGTACAATGCTTAAAAGACAATTCATGCATTTTTTTGAATTTATGTAGTTAATTGTGGCTTCTTATCATTACCAATGTGATAGTGTATATATTTACAATTATGACAAAGGATTGGCATCACTGGTATAGTATGTAAAAACAGTTCACCAAGCTGTGAGAAAAGCCAGTCTTCGACATTTGTATCAGTAGGGTGAGTATAGTGCATCAGGCACATCATTTAATTTACACTGGGTATTAGGCAGTTTATACTGTGTTTTAGACACTGTATTATTTTCTCAACACCTAAACTATGTAACAGATGCTTAATTATTTCCACAGTATCTAAAGAGTCTTATAGCGCAGAAGGTGCACAGATAGCTATGATTTTGAAGCTCAGCACTTCAGACACTTCACTTGTATTTTCAAAACCTAGTCTGTTAACACATACAGTTTAAAGTAGCCAGCATAGCTAAACAACCAGGCAAGTGGCAGTCATATTACAGTGGTACAGTAATTATTCTGCGCAGCATCTGTTCAAATATACAGTATATACATGGCTTATGACATGGTTTTACACTAGATTTTTATCTCTTTTAATTAATGTTTTTGGTATTTACCCTGCTGATACTATTGGAGACGTTTAGCTTTTCTAACTGCTTGGTGCACTGTTTTTATATTTACAAATATGTATGTTGTCAAATATATTGTATCTAGACTGTCTGAGATCTCAAGATATTCATTTACACTGCCCAAGAACAATACAAGGAGCCTCGGGGTGCTGGATTAAAGAATCACAGTTAAAATTTAATAAAAAAAACTAATATTTTGAAAGGATAGTACTAACAGTAGAGGCTGGACGATAAGCAGCAAGACATACGTCTGTGTACACCAAAAATTACAAGATGGATCTTTATCATTTATCTGTGTACATTAGTTGTTATATCCCAAAGAAGAATAATACTATCTATCTGTTTATCTATCTGTCTGTCTGTCTGTCTATATTTATATCTAAATATACCGGTAGTTAGAACTGCATAATAAAACTTTTATTATTTAAAAAGGATAATATGCTTCATATTCCACATCACTTTATCAGGTACATAACACATATTGGACGGCAATAACAGTTTAAATGGACTTATATTTTTTATTCTTTGGCACATAACAACACCTGTACATAAATAGGTGATATAGATCCATTCAGTTATGTTTAGTGCATGCAGACATATGCTTTTGTGAATGCACAGCCTCTTAAAAATGTTAATGCCATCAACAATGGGCTATAGACCTTTATGAAGTGCTGTAAGCATAGGCGTTACTTTGGTTCGAAAAGTGGGGGGAACAAAATTCCCTCCACTCCCCTTCTTTCCTTCCTTCCTTCCTCCCTCCCTCTCTCCCTTTCACTTCCCTCCCTCCTTTCCCTTCCCTTCTCTCCCCTCCCTTCCTTTCCTTCCCTCCCTCCCTTTCCATTCCCCTTCCCCTCCCTTCCTTTCCTTTCCCTCCTCTCCCTGCAGCGAAGCTGCCCCTCTGATCCTGCTAGGAGGTCTTTTTTGGGGTTGGGGGAAATCCAAAATTTTTTTTTAAGGTTTTGAGTGGCTCTCTTACATGAATTTTTACGATTCCCTCCTTGGTTTAAAAAATGTCTTAGTTAAGTAGAAAACAAAGAAGTGAACTCAGACAGATATTTAGATTTACCTATTTTAGGCGCTCAAATTCTACAGGATTTTAATATAAGTATAAAGTGTAAAATTAATTATTATACCTCTATGCTATTTTGATTCATTCAAGAATATTTTGTTGTCCTGTTGTTTAAATTTTAAAACACAGTTTATAATTTGGGCAATCAGGGGCCCGGGGGGTAAAAAAGCCCCTGGGAATGAAGCTTAACCCCCCACCTACAATATTTCCCCCTCTACATGGAAATAAAAAACATTGTGCAATGCAGAAAATAAGAGAACCCAACTTCACTATACCCCTAGTAATCACGTATGTCACATACTGTACTGCAAAATTTATTTTATTGTATACCATACAGAAATTTATTATATTACACATGGTAGCCACATTGTACTTAAGAAATAATATAATTCCCTGTACCCCAAACAATTATTATGTTACACACTGAACCCTAGAAATTAATTACATTACTCACTGAACTCCAGAAACTACATTGCACCATATCCCAGAGATTACATTACTCACTGTACCCCAGAGATAACATTACTCACTGTATACCAGAGATTAGATTACACGCCATGCCCCAGATATTAGAATGCACATTGAACCCTAGAAATGAATTACATTACTTACTGTACTCCAGAAATTATATTACACCATACTCCAGAGATTACATTACAAACCGTACAACAGAGATTAGATTACACACCAGATTTTACCCCAGATATTAGATTACACACTTTACCAACAAAAACAAAACCACAAAAATGGGACATAATTTACCAAAAAACTACAAAGCTACACTTACAGCTCAATGGCTGATAGATACCAGCAGCAGGATTCTATGGCCTTTGCTGCATGGGAAAAGATTGGCAGGTGCCGTTAATTAATGAGCAAATGCTCTAGGTACCAATTCACACCAGCATGCAAAAAACCACATTATAAAAAAACATGGGAAGACTGCTAAAAATGCAACAATACTGATGAGATTGCATATGGATAAAGCGTTACAGAGGGTAACGCCATCTGTACAGATACACCATGCTGGGTATCAGCTTATATCACCCACAAACAAAAAAAAAAAAAAATTTGTGGGCAAGCCGCCCAGCATTAGAAGGTGCACTGCACAAAATACTTGTACCCTAAAAACCCCCAGTATTTTTGGGCAAAAAGATAACATGCTGGGAAAAATATCAAATTATGAGGTATTAGTTGATTACAGTAGTACAGTAACGCAAGCTCGCAAGCAACGGCAAGGCTCCTCATGTCTTGCGAGTCCCTACGCTATCAACAAAAAAAAAACCACAAAAATTGGACATTAATTTACCAAAAACTACAAAGCTACACTTACAAATTCAATTTGGGTGATTTGATACCAGCAGCAGGCTTCCCATGGCCCTTTGCTGCATGGGAAAAGATGGCAGGTTTGGGTTAATTAATGAGCAAAAGCTCTAGGTACCATTCACACCAGCATTTCAAAAAACCACATTTAAAATATGGGAAAAGACTGCTAAAAATGCAACCAATACCTTATGAGAATGCTATGGGATAAAGCGATACAGAGGGTAACGCAATCTGTTACAGATACACATGCTGGGTATCAGCTTTATCACCCAAAACAAAAAAAAAAATGTTTGTGGGCAAGCGCCCGGCACTTAGAAGGTGCACTGCACAAAATACTTGTACCCTTAAGCTCCCCAAGTATTTTTGGGCAAAAAGATAACATGTGGAAAAAATATCAAATTATGAGGTATTTGTTGTTACAGTGTACAGTAACGGCCCAAATGCAAGCCAACGGCAAGGCTCCCCATGTCTTGCGATTCCCTACGCTATCAACAAAAACAAAACCACAAAATGGGACATAATTTACCAAAAAATACAAAGCTACACTTACAGCTCAAAAACCTGGCGTTTAGGATACCCGCGCAGGCTTCTATGGCCCTTATGCTGAGGGAAAAGATGGCAGGTGCGTTAATTAAAGAGCAAATGCTCTAGGTACCAATTCACCCAGCAGCAAAAAAACCCATTATAAAACTGGGAAAACTGCTAAAAATGCAACAAAACCTGATGAGAATTGCATATGGTAAAGCGATCAGGGGTAACGCCATTGTACAGATACACCTGCTGGGTTGTTTTTAATTTCACCCCACAAAAAAAAAAAAAAAAAAGTTGTGGGCAAACCGCCCCGCACTTAGAAAGGTGCACGCACAAAAAACTTGTCCCAAGTCCCCCGTATTTTTGGGAAAAAAGATAACATGCTGGGAAAAAATAAATTATGGGTATTAGTTTATAAGTAGCTCAGTAAAGAAGCTGCAAGCCAACGGGAAGGTCCTCATGTCTTGCGAGCCCTACGCTATCAACAAAAAAAAAACCACAAAAATGGGACATATTTTACCAAATAAATCCAAAGCTACACTTACGCTCAATGGCTGATAGTACCAGCAGAGGGTTCTATGGCCTTATGTGCATGGGAAAAAATGGCAGGGGCCCTTAATTAAAGAGCAATGCTCTAGGTACCAATTCACACCCGATGCAAAAAAACCAATTTAACACATGGGGAAAACTGCTAAAAAGCAACAATACCTGATGAGAATTTATATGGATAAAAGCGTAAGGGGTAAAGCCATTGTACAGATACACATGCTGGGTACAGCTTATATCCCCCAAAAAAAAAAAAAAAAAGTTTTTGGGCAAAACCGCCCAAGCCTTAGAAGGTGCACTGCACAAAATACTTTTCCCTAAGCTCCCAGTATTTTTGGGCAAAAAGATAAAAAGCTGGGAAAAAAATCAAAATTTTGAGGTTTTTTATTTCACACTTTACCCAGAGAAAACATTAACACTGTACCCAGAGATTTTACATAACACTGTACCCGAAAATTACATTACACACGTACCCAGAGATTACATTTCACATTTTCAGAGAGATTATATTACACCAACCCAAGATTATTAATTACCACTGTTCTAGAGGGTAACTAAATTAGACAAGGTACCCCGGAAATTTTTGGGGTTTTGTATATATACATCTATTGATCTCAGATACACTACACACTTAGAGTGAGCTCACATGACAGTTTTTCGGCACTTACACTGTCGTCTGCTTGTTGGAAATTCGCCGCTTGAAAATGAAGAATTCCGATGAGCAAATGACCCAGACTGCATGAGGCAGATTTCTGCTGCTCCTATCCTTTACTGCTGTTAGTGCGTAAAGCGAGTCACATAATTCTCTGTAGGCACTGACAGTACGCACCGAAAATACTCGAGTAAAATCAGTGTCATCTAAACGACGACACTGATTTTACATAGGGTATAATTTAAATCAATTTCCTGCTGGATTGGACGCCGGTTCTGAGGCAGATCCAGCACTGAAAATACCCCAGAATAAGCATTCATATCCTATGCGTGAAGGTACTCTTAAAGAGTACCTATCACAAAATTTTTTACATTTGTTTTTAAAAGCAAATATAAAAAAATACATTTTTTAAAATATAAGTCATTAACAAAGTGCAACCCAACCTGAGAAAAACACCTCTTTGGGTCATGTGATACATATGCTAATGAGCCGATTTCAGCTTGAAGTCGCCGCCAGGCTCTCACAGATAATGTCCGGCATCCTCTGCTTTGATGATGTCATTTTGCTATGCATTATGGGAGTGAGTGTTATCCCGAGATTGCAGATAAAGCAGGCTCCACAGTTAAGGGAGAGCCTACACTACTTAGCAGCGCTGAGCACTGTGTCCATTCAGTGAAGCTCGGCACCGCACAGCTGATCGTATGTAGCAGGGACTACCTGTGCCTCAGCTATCCAGGGGGTAAATATACAGGCACTGTATTTGATCCTCCTGTTGGTTTACACATTATGCATAAGTACTGTATAATGTACACAGAACTATAATATTTAAGGGGAAGTCAGGCAGCAGCATTAGTTGTCACAGGGGGCTTGCAGCGAGGCTTAACACTGCTGCCCTGTACGATCCTAACTTGTGTGAGCTCTTGTTTTACAACTATCAAAAGTCAGTTTTAGAGCACACACTCTGCTGACCTATAATCGTAAATTAGATACAAGTCACAGCCAAAACGGGACCTTGTTATGCAGCAAAAATTAACTCTTAACAGCCTGTCAGCATGTCCCCTGACTATGCCTACAAACAGTGGTTGGTTCCAAGAAGTAAAATGACCTACTACTTCCAGTTTCTCCCCTTTATTGGTATTCTTTGCACAGAAAAGGTAATAGCCAATAGTGTCAGTATATCAAAACTAAAGTGACCATGTAAGTGCCACAGTTTTAGTATTACATAGAACATTTATATACGCCAAATTATGTAATTATTGTAACCATATGCAAAATTGTGTGCATTTATATATGTGTGTGCAAAATTGTGTGTTTTTATTGTGTGTGTGTGCATATATATATATATATATATATATATATATATATATATATATAAATATTGTCGTATATTGTCGTAATAAAGCTGTTTAGATGTTGATCGGGTTTTCAAATTAAAAATCAATTGAAGGTAAAATTATGCAAGCATTGTGAGACACACAGCATATATAACATCATCATTGCATATGCTCAAGAATGTCTGCCCATCCTACTGCAATTCATGGTTTTATGGTTTTATAGCCCCCCTACTTCTGCAAGAATACATTTAGCCAATCAATTTAAAACATAGCTAGTCTCTTATACGCTGGTTTAAAGTTTCATTTCCATATGGGGCCACCTCCTTACTCAGTGAAACAGAGAAATTTTATTCCTTTAAATGTCTTTTACCCCCAAAGGCCATATTTTTCCCAAAATTTTTGGGGGGGGGGGGAAATGTCTTTTAACTTTCCCCAAAGACATGGTTTTTAAAAAACTTTTTTTAAAACCCCCCAAAGAGAAATATAAAAAAATCATAAAAAATAAAAAAACTATAATTATTACCCCCCACAAATTTTCCCCCCTTTGACAGATTTTTTATCAATTTTGTCTTTAGGTTTTTTTTCTGATTAATTATAAAGCAGCTGACCTCATTTGCCAGATTTCCTAGTTACATGCTTTTTTTTTTCCCTCCCTTCCCAGCTGAATTCCCTAAAAAAAAAATTTTCGCCTACAAAAAAAAAAAGCTCATCTTACATATTGAGACTGTTTATGCGCTGAAGAGAATATTTTATATTCCTACAAGTCACAACAAGAAAAAACTTTTTTTTAAAATTTTTTAATATCCACCTACGGTGGCATTTTGAAACTTTTTAAACCCACACACATTATTAGACCCGGTACACCTTTTTTTGGAAACCTTTTTGTAATATCCCTAAAAGCTATCCACTTAGGCCCAAAAACCAATTTGCAAATTTTTTTTTTTTTAAAAAATGAAAACATATCACCCTATCATGACCCCTTCTTCACTTTTTTTTTTGCTTTTTTAAAACCATTCATCACCAGCCCTTGAAAAAAAAAAAAAAACACAAATTTTAAAATTTTGCCCTTATTTTCAAATTTTCCTGCTGGATCATTTTAAAAAATCAAGAAAAATTTAAAATACCCATAAAAAACCAAATGAAAATTTCCCTTTTTTCCGGGGGCTTGTTTATCTTCTGCCCTTTTTTACAGGGGTTGCCGGGGTATCTTGTTTTATATCAATCCTTATGGATAAAAATTAAATGGTGACAGCCAACTATATGCATTTTTTCTTTCTTTTCCAAAAAAAACCACTTATATGCAGCTTATATCATATGTCTTTAGAATTTTTTTCAGATGGTGGACCTTTTGTAACGGGATTATTTCATGTATAAAGGAGCAATTCTAATATACAACAGCTGCACCATATGTAGGACAAAAATTGGTTTTAAACATATAACGGGGAACAGACAAAAAAAAATTTAACATCAAAATAACAAAGAAACAAAATCCTTCAACATTCCACACAAACAACACAAAAAATTTTAAAGATTTAAACAAAATGAAAAGAAGAAAAAGAAAACAATGGGGTTTGGGGCTTAAAACGTTGACTATCCGTAAACGGGTGGGATAGTCATATGGGGAAATTTAAAACAAGACGATTTCCGAATCAAACAATGTTTAAATCGCGATCACCTTAAAGTCTTTGGGAGAGCAAAACCCACCTTTATTCTTTACACCCAAAAGGGTTTTGGAAAAGCGGGAAAATTAACTCCAAAAACAGTCAAATGGATACGTGTACACTTAGGAAACCCCAACTTGGGGAAAAAAAGCCACAGAAAAAAAAAAAACAGACCATTCACTATCCCGTCTTGTACCAAAAACCGGGGACCCAAAAACCCTTTCATCACCCACAAATTAAACGTGCCTAAGGGAGAAAAGGGTTTTAAAACCCCATCTTTTTAAATTTAAAGGACTTTAAATTTCCCGGGCCCTGGAACGCAGCAATGACCCCCAAACCTGGCAGTCCCCCCGGGATTTAAAGGTCCCCAAGAAAAAGGATCTTTAAAACCCCCAATTTTATTTTCATGTTTTTTGACTATATCTGCCCCTGAAACCGCAAATGACCTTTAAAACCGTCTGACCCACAGATTAAAAAGTGCCAAAAAAAAGGGCTTTAAAACCCCCCCCAAATTTTAGTTTCACTGGCTTTTGCCTAAAACCCTTCCGGGGCCACAAAATGAGCCCCAAACCTGCATGCCCCCCAAAAGATTTAAAAATCCCGGGAAAAAGGGGAGTTTTTTAAACCCACCATTTTAGTTTCACTGGACTTTGGGACTAAAACTGCCCCTTTTCCGCAAATGCCAAAAAACCTTTTGACCCCAGATTAAAAAGGCGGGGAAAAAGGGGGTCTTTGAACCCCAAATTTTAGTTTCCCCTGGACATTGCCCTTTCCCTTTTCCGGGGCCACAGAAAGACCCCCAAACCCTGTCTGCCCCACGAAAAAAAAAGGGGCCGGAAATAGGAGTATCTAAAACCACCTTTTTTATTTTAACGGGGACATTGTATATCTGTCCGGCCCACGAAATGACCCAAACTTTTTGACCCACAGATCCACAAAGTGGCCCCTTGCTTTTTTGTACGGGACGGGCTTTTTAAGTATTTTTTTTTGGGAAAATGAAAATTTGTTTACAGAATTTATTTAGGGAAGTTTTATTTATAGTTTTACTTTAAATATAAATTTTGCTTTTTTTTCAAGTTTTTGAAAAATACAACTAACACCCCCCCTTGCTTTTTTTTAAAAACGGGGAAAGAGGTTTTTTAATTTCGCCAAACACACTAATAATTAAAAAGGCCCAATTTCACCCCCAAAACACTTTTAGTTGAGAAGCCATTTCCCCCTCCTGGTTTTCGGAGAGTAAATTCAGCCAATCAATTCAATGGTTTTTTTTTCCTCCAAATCCTTCTTCAGTGTTGGGACAGAAAATCCCGGGGGGGAATCAAATGTTTCGACCCCATAGGGGTTTTCCAAGCTCCAAAAAATTTTAAGCCTAAAATTTGTGCAATTTGGGGGTCCACCCCTTTGGACCCTTTTTGAAACAATTTCCCCCAACGAAATCCCCTTTTTTAAAAAATCTAAATTTTTTGGGAAAAAATTTGAAGCTCCCTTTATTGCCCCAAACGGTGGGGAGCCAGTGCCCCCGTCACCCATTTTTTAAACACAGAGGCCCCAGCGGGCCACCAGCCTTACAGGGGGGTTTGCGGTGAAGCCCAGGCTAGAGTCGGGTCATCTAAAAAAACACGAAAGGTTTCGCTACGGGGGGCCGGGAAATTTGGGGGGTGGGGTTTTGAAGCCCAGGAGGGGTTTCCTTCATTATTAAAAAGGTTTAAAAATCTCTTATAAACGCAGCAACAAAAACCTCGTGCGGAACCAGAGTGGGGAAATGGGGAATTGTGAGGGTAAGACCCCCCAAACCCCCTCATTACACAGTCAGACCTGGGAAGCGCTTGCCCCCCCCGTTTTTGAAGGTGCGGGACCAATTGATTTTCCCTTGGAAATATGGGGGTTTAAACGCTCCTTTTCCACCCAAAAGCCCTTTTTCGGGGCATTTTTTACTCTTTTTCCCTAAAGGGGCTGGGGAAATTGTCCTGTTCTTTTTTCTCGTCCGGGGCTCCTTACTCCGGCCCCTGAAAAACCTTCACCCTGGTCAAGTTTCCTGTACCCCCCTTTGAAACCAATTTCCCAGAAAAATTTTTTTACCAGCTATTTTGTAAAATCCCAAGTTTTTTAAGTAGTTTAATTCTAGAAAACACATTTTTAAAATAGGGGGAAATTCCCACCATTTCTTTGTTTCCTTTTTTATTTTTTAAATTGGGGGTTTTCTCAATAAGGGATTGCTAAAATATGTTTAAAAATCTTGCAAAAAAATCCCCCTTTTTCAATATTTGTCCATTAACCCTTTTCCAAACCCATTCCTGTTTCTAACAGCAAAAATCACCCTTAGCCACTTTGACAAAATTTTGAAAAACAAATGTCTGTTTAGAAAAACCCCATTTTTTTGGAAAACCCTTTAATTTTAGCTTTTTTTTCACAGAAAATGCCCCCCAAAAATTTAAAACTTTAACCAAAAAAACCACTTTTGCCCTTTTTTCGGGAAAAACAAAAAAGTCTGTTAGAAACAACATTTTTTTTATTTAAAGGACCCGTTTATAGCTGATGCACCGCAAAAAAGGGCCCCAAAAAATTTTAAAACAAGACCCCTTTACCCCTTTTTTACAAATATGAAGAACAAATGCTGTTTTGGAAACAACATTTTTTTTAAAATTTAAACCCGAAAAAAAAGCTGCAAGTCACAGAAAATGCCCCCCAAAAAATTAAAAAAATGACCCCTTGACCCCCTTTTGACAATTTTGTTGGGAAAACCCAAAAGGCTGTTAGGAAAAAAAAAATTTTAAAATTTGGACCTGTATTTTTGCTGCATTTTTTAAAACCGCAGACCCAAAAAATTATAAAAAAGGGCTTTTTTAAACCCCTGTTAAAAATTGTAGGGAAAAAATTTTCACTTTAAAAAAACAAGTTTCTGTTCCAAAGGGCCATGTTAAGCTGAAACTCACAGCAACAAGACCCCCAAAAAATTTTTAAAAAAAAAATTTCAGCCCCTATTAAAAATTGTGAGGGAAAAATGCCAATTTTGAAGCCAAAATTTCTGCTCCAAAGGGCCATGATTTTGGGGTTAAAACCACAGCAACATGAAACCCCAAAAACCCTTACAATGCGAAAACTTTGAAGTTAAAAAATTGGGGGGGGGTTAAATTAATACGGTGTTGTCTGAAACCTTCCTTTTCTTTTACGGCATACAGCAAAAAACCAGCAATATGAAAATGTTGGGAAATGAGAATAAAATTTTTCCGTAAAAAAAATTTTTCATTTTAAAAAAAAAAAATTTTTTAACGACCATTTCTGTTTTAAAAAGGAAAAAGTAAAGTAGAACCCGGGAACTAAAAACGGTGACCCCGGCAAATTGGGGGGACAACATCATAGAGATCCCTGCCTGTTTTAAACTTGATGAAAGTCAAAAGATCCCCCATTTAAATTTTGGAAAAACCGGGGGTGGTTTTTTCCGTAATGAAATACTTAACTGGGCGAATCCCCTCAGGGTTTTGACGCTGGCTTTTTTTGGGCAGGGGCAACCCCCTCTATGGCTGGGGAGCGAGCTCGGGGCCCTTCGTCCATTTTGGATACCCCAAAATCTAAAAATTGGGGGGGGCCCCAACACATGCAAAAAAAATCGGTGTTGGGGGACGCAGGGTAGTCGTGCACCATGATCTTAATTTGGGCTCTTTGTTTGTAGTGTGCCCGCATTGCATTGGGGTTTTTTTGGGGGGGTAAATAAGATTCCAGAGGTAAAAAATTTTGGGTTTTGCCCCCTTGCCCGTTTCGCGGGGCCGCTACGGGTACTTTTGGGCCCCTACTGCGTCACCCTCGCTGTGTTTTTTTTCCCCAAACCCTGACTTTGAGGGAAAAATTGAAGCAGACACAACAGATGTCTCCAGTTGATCAATCAGGGAAGGGGCTTCCCCTTTCCCCGCATTTTACTTTAATTTTTGGGGGGTGGAAGGGGAAAATTTCTGAGTTTGGTTTTGTACCGGGGGGTCCCGGGGGGGGTGGCCACCCAGTAACTTTGTTCATTTTTTATGGCCATTAAAAGCGGGGGATCTGTTGGAGGAAAAGGAGCATCCAAGCACTCATTGGGGGGGGGAAAGGAGCCTTGAAAAATTTCCCAAGCCTCTTTGGGGGGAAGGGGACTAGCAAAATGATCTTCCCCATCTTCCCCCCTTTCCCCCTCAAATTTTTGCCAACCCTTTCCAAGGTGGGGAAAGTCGGTAACGTCGGTTTTTCTAGGGAAAAACCTCCCCCTCCTCCGCTTTCCCCACACAGCTTCAACACAGCCCCGAATTTTCCTGAATGATGCACCCTGAAGCTTTATGGCCCGCCTTTTCCAAGTCCCGGACCCCCGGGCCACTGCCAAAAGGGAAAACCCAATTTAAAAATTTAGAAACTTTTTGGGGCTTGTGGGTTCGACGGAGAAAAAAGGCTCCGTGTCCGCATCGTGTCACAGGCTGAAAAGAAGTGGGAAACTTTTTTTTTGGTTGTTTTCCCCTTTTTTTTTTCTCTCTGTATAAAAAGGAGGTCGGGGACCCAGTGAGAAAGGGCTTGATTTGGTCTATTGAGGGGAAAAGGGTAGTGATTGGCCCGGGCCCCTTTTGAAACCTTTGAAAGTTTGTTTTGGGGGCTTAAAACATCTTTTATCAAATTTTTGTGAAAAACCCAAAAATCCCCCAAAGTTTTTTCCTTTTATTAAAGATAAACATAAAAGTTCTTTAGGGAAATTTTCCAAAGTAATGTTTTTTGCCCCTTTTTTTCAGTTGGGTGCCGCGACAAATAGGTGTCGGTAAAAATGAAAATATATATATGTGTGCCGCCCCCCTGCCAGGGGCCCCAGGTTTGGGAACCCTTTTTTCAGAAATGTTTTTTTTGTGCAAAAACCTAAAAGTTTTTTGGGGGTATGTTTTATTTTAACCCATTTTGGGGGGGGGAAAGGGGTCCTCCTTTTGGGTTTCCCGCACCGCCCCTCTCACAGGCTGTCCCAAAAAGTGCCCGTTGCAAGTCTTGGGGTGTTTTCTTTTTTTTTTTTCTCTCTGTATTAAGGGGGGGCGGTTTAACCATGAGAGGGCCCTTTATTTTGGGTCAAAATTTTAAGGTAAGGAAAAGTGAGGACTGCCCCCATTTTTTTGAACAAATTTTAAAAATCGTGGGCAGCTTAAACATCTTTTTTAACAAAAAAATTTTAACCGAGAAACTCAAAGTTTTTTTCATGTATGATAATAGCAAAAAGCTTCTTTAGGGGTTTTCCCCTTTAAAGTAATGCATCTTTTGTCCGCTCCCCCCTCCGTCGCTGGCCCGGGGCCTGTTTTTTTCAGATGTCCAACATTTGTTTCCAAGGGAAAAAAGATCACCACAATTCCCCCATGCTGACAAGGGGATTTCCGCACGGAAATTTTGGTGGGTTCTTCAAAACTGGCAAGGAAGATGCAGAACTCTTTCACCTGCCTCCCCTCGGTGGCTCAAAACCCTAAGGCCCCCACCGCTGCTTGTCCAAAGGCCCTGTGTCACTTCGTTCTGCGAAAGGGATTGCGGGTGCTGCCAAAAAACGCTGGAGCATGTGGAGGGTGGAAAATTCCCGCGTGTTTGCCACGTCAAAAAATGAACGGTTTTACGGGGAGGCCAGCTGACCTGCAAGCACCAGGGGGGGCGAAGGGAGGGGGAAAAGGGGGGAAGTGAGAACTTAGATTCGAGCCTTCCTCACCAAAACGTCCAACCCGGGGAGCTCTTTTGAAATTTTGGGCACAAGGGTTTTCCCTTTAATTTTGGGGAGGAAGGGAAAGGGGCTCCAGCCTACCATCTTAAAAGGGGGCCAAGGGAATTTTTGCCCTTTTTTCGGGCCACCGGAAACCCTTTCCCCGGCAAAAGGGTTTTTTGTCACCCCGCCAGGCCCGGCCCGGTTCCCCCCCCTTGCGGAGAGCCTCCCCCATTTCCCGACCGTGTTGTTTGGGGCGGTCCCCCAAGGGCAAATTAATTTTAACAGGCCTGGGGTTTTTCTGGGGCACGTGAAGGGGCCACCCCGAGGACCTTGGGGGAAAGAGCCCCGCACCCCAACCGCGGTTTTGGAGAGTGTGTTTCAAAAAGCCCCCGAGAGGGCCCCCGTCACCCCCCAAAGGACCATCAACCCAAACCCCACCCAGTGAGCTTTTTTCCCCATAGATATAGCGGGCCCCGGCCGTGCTTTTCTAGTCCCTGTGTCGGTTTGGGGAGGGTTTGGGCTTTCCCGGACACAATTTCAACAAAGCGCTTGAAATTTTAGATGACACGTGGGGGGCCAGGGCAGGGCGGGTTTTCTGGCAAAAAAATCCTGCTTTGGATCTGGGATTGGGGGCAGGGCAGGGCCCTGACGTGGGGGAAAAACCCCTCTGTGTCCAACCCGAAAAGGGGAAAAACAAAATTTCCAAAGGGAAAAGCCTGGCAATGCCGACTTCAGGCTTTTTTGGCCCTTTTGGGATGCTTTGGGGTTTAAAATGTTTTTCTGCTTTCCCCAAAACCGGAAGAAGAAGGGGGGTGGCTGCTAGATGGCCCGCGGTACAGCGTGCAGGTCGTCAAACTGGCAAGGAGAAAGGGGGAGGATGGATTATGGGGGGTGGAGGTACCCTTGTGCGACGGTGGAGGCTGAAGTGGAGGCTGATCCCTGATCATGACTCTGAGAGACATGGGAAGCTGAGGAATGCTTGGTGGTGGCGGAGGATTAGGAGGCAGAGACAGAGGGTGTGACAGTGGTTGGAAGCCTCTACTGCCTCTACTTATGCGTTACGGCAAAGGCGGCATATGACATCGCTGGGTGAATCAGAGGCTTGCTCAAAGAAGGCCCAGGCTTGAGAGATCCTGGATCTTTCTGACGGCGATAAGCGAGGAGCGGGGTTTCCACTGACCTTGGCTGGCGGAATCATATGACCGCCCTCTCCCTTTTTGAGGCGGGACCTGTATTGACACTACCCCATCGTCTTCCTCCTCATCCAGTGATGAAGCGCTTGCAAGCAAATTCTGCTGAAAAGACCACGTGGATCCGCAATGTCGTCATCATCATCATCATCAACACAGGTGACTTCGTCGTCCTAATATTCTGCATCCAGGAGCTGCGGGCTACAAGCAAGAGGCACTGCAAGGCATTGCCGACCGCCCGGGAATTTTGCTGATTGACAGGCTTCCTTTTCCTCCTCTGATGGCATCAGTAACTGGGCGTCAGAGCAGACAAAATCATCCTCTTTGGCCTCTTGATTTTTTAACGTGCCTTCTGACCCCAACCGCATTTTGTCATCAAAGAGGTCTTCAGAAAATGGATTATCCACAGTGGTGGGTACACGAGTTGACATTTGGCTGCCTTCGCTTCATGTTGGACGGATGCTGATGATGCTGAATGATGACATTTTGGCCGTGTCTGGGAGGACGATGAGTTAAGACTGCTGGATGCAGGCTGCATTAACCACTGAAGAACAGATTGGCGACGCTGTTTGTTACTGAAATTCACAGGGCCCTGACACAGCGATGACAGGCCTGACGGTCCTGCAACCGACGATCCGCTGGCATGCGTGTTGTCGCCAGCACTGTAAGGAGCACCTTCTCTCGTACCTCTACCTCCATGTCCTACCTCCCTCTTTGCTTGCTTACCACCTGAATTTCGCTCCATGTTCAGAAAGATAAAAATTTGAGAAGGTATGGAAGAGTTTTGGAAAGACTCTAATTAAAAGACGGCAAATCACAGCTATTCTCAAATGCCTCAAATCAAAACAAAATGCTGGATTCAAATTTAACTGCAAATAGATCTATCAACAAAGCTTGACTGACCAAAAATGAAAAAAAAAACCTATCATAAATGTATACTGAATATAAAAGGTATTTTTGGCACCTATCAATACACCTGTGGTGACTACAAAATTGCTGGATTCAAATTTAAGTGCAAGGTACCTCTATCAACAAAGCTTGACTGACCAAAAGTGAAAAAAACACCTATCTGAAATGTATACAGATAATAAAAGGTATTTTTGGCACCTATCAATACACCTGTGGTGACTACAAAATTGCTGGATTCAAATTTAAGTGCAAGGTAACTCTATCAACAAAGCTTGACTGACCAAAAGTGAAAAAAACACCTATCTGAAATGTATACGGATAATAAAAGTTACTTTCGGCACCTAACAATATACCTGTGGTGACTACAAAATTGCTGGATTCAAATTAAGTGCAAGGTACCTCTATCAACAAAGCTTGACTGACCAAAAGTGAAAAAAACACCTATCTGAAATGTATACGGATAATAAACGTTTTTTTGGCACCTATCAATAAAACCTTTTGGGGGACACAAAATTTGGGCAAAAA
>JAODAL010065242.1:0-18322 GCA_025379985.1 Phyllomedusa bahiana | reverse complement strand
CAGCATGTAATGCACCAGTGGCAAAATAATAAGACCTTTCGTCAGGCAAAGAGATCAATAAACATAAATGCAAAGTCTCACCGACTTGTAGTTCAGGACCTCAGGCCTACACAGCCTCACAGTTCGGCAGCACACAGCTTCTGATTTCAGGTCCAGAAGCACACCTCCTGATGACCTGCACCAGCTGCCTTTTATCTGGCTGGTAAGACCTGGGCTGGAGTATTGGAGCGGCCGTCCCACCCAGACTCTTGGGCCGCTCCATAAAAAACCCGACCCGGACTACAACGAAAAAACTGCTCAGCAGCATATTGCTGCTGGCAACACATTAAAGGGTTTTTTATATCACCGAGGCCAGCCACCTCGGTGATAAATACCTCCCGTCTATGACGGTACCTCTGACCTTCCTACAATATATATATATATATATATATATTTAAATTATTTAGTCAGCCACCAATTGTGCAAGTTGAGAAAACTTGTATTTTATATATATATATATATATATATATATATATATATTATATATATATATATATAATATATATATAAATATATATATATATATATATATATATATATATATATATACTACACAACACACACACACACACACAACACACACATAATATAGGTATATAGACATATCTACCTCAATATAATCGGATTGTTGCTATAATTCAGAAAAACTTATGTTATGTCAGCATCCGATTACAGAAAATATTCTTAAGGAGGGCATGTGAGTTATTCCAAACGGGGTGATTCGTTGAGCTCAACTTTATCGCCCAGCCTGTATAGGGAAACTCCCCGTCAAGGTACCTGGCTTTCACTGAAAGGCAATTTCAGATGTGGTGGCTCTCGTTGCAATATGTGCATTGTGAGCTTTTACAGCTACGGGATCTTGACATACATCTTTTTTAGGCACAGAGATAGAAACTTCAGGTACAATTACGAGATCTCCCAGTATTTTATTTTCAGCAACACAAGAAGGAGCAGTGCAAGACATGCACAGCATAAGCAAAAGAAAAACTGGCTCTTCTGAGCTCTAACTAAACAAAGTTGTACTTACTAGCACTTTGCAAGCACATAAAACAGTGGTGTGACAGATTCTGGCCTTCCACAGTGTATCTCCTCCCAGGACCAAATGGTAGTCCAGGGTTGTAGCCACAGCTAGTCAGCTGACTTGCTGACTTCTAAAGGCCAGGTAAATTCTTGCATGGAACATGGGGAGTAAGAACCCACCCAACTTTTTGCTTACTCCCAATGAAAAACCAGCTGGAAGCCATACTAGCACGAACATTAAACGTGTGTCAACAGCCTGCTGCTGTTGACACCTATCTAATTTGGCTTTTCATTCCACCAAGGCTCCTTACCTTAGTGGCATGCATCTGAGCTTCTCCAGGTACATGCCAAGAACCTGGCTGGAATATATACACCGTTATATATTCTTCCACTTGCTGCCTTACAGTATCCATACAGAGAAGGTTACTGAGTTTGAATTTATTTGTTGTAAGTTGGTTTTTAAGATTAATGATTTTATCAACTATGAAACTAAATCAGTAGTATATGTCATTAAATGGTGGTCTTGTGAGTTATCGAATGTGGGTTGTACTAAACATAATTTGAAGAGACATATATATGAACATCTGTTAGACATAAAAAATCCTAACTATGTAAATCAATCTGGTGCTTCCAAACATTTTGAAACAGTGCACAATGGAGATGTTAGTTCATTTTTTATTTTTTTTGTATCAAGCATGTTAAATTGGGCCCTAGGAGAGGAGATTTGATGCAACATTTGCTTCATCGAGAAGCTTTTTGGATTTTCAAATTAAATACCCACATCCCCTCAGGTCTCAACTATAGGAATGACTTACTAAATCATTATTAGAAGAGTTAAGATGTTACTTTTTTTCTTCAGGTTTTCCTTTTGCTTCTTCTGCTTTCTCTGACTTCCTAGAACACGTGTCATTACATGGTTCATATGATTGGTTGTTAGTATTTCTGTATATTTTGGTTTTAATAGCCTATATACAAGAGAATCTCCAGAAGGGGTTCATCTGCACCTATCTTGCCTCGACCTGATCACAGAGAAACCCTTCTTGAGGTTGATGCCTCTTTTGTGGGTGCTGGTGGCGGTGCTCATGCAGAAGAGTGTTAAAGGCAAGTCCGTCATGTGCGGTTTCTTCTGCAATACTTTTTCTCCTGCAGAGATGAATTACACTACTGACACTGGAAGAGTGTCACTACATTCTGGAGGGGGCTCGTCACCCGGTTAATATATTCACTGACCACAAGAATTTCTCTACCTCCAGTCAGCTCGATGCCTGAATCCTCATCAAGCCAGATGGTCCCTCTTCTTCTCCTGGTTCAACTTCTTTATCCACTTGCACCCTGCAGAAAAGAACATCTAGGCCGATGCTCTCCCCTGTGCATCTGATGATATCGGTGAAAAGGCAGCGCAGGCTCTGTGAAATTTAAAGGCCAGCGTGCCGGTGATTGCTAGTAACTGGTCGCTGATCCTATTTAACCGTGCCTCTATCTCAGTCCCCTGCCAGATCCATAGTGTCATAGTGCCTATGCGAGAAAGCGTTCCAGTGAGTTTCTATATTATCTCATGTACCGTGTTCCTCCTGCCTATATCTCTCGGCCACGAAACTTGCTGCCTGCCCTGACCTTGTTTCCTGACTCCGACTACGAGCCTGTCCAGTGATTTTGTACTGCCAACACTTCGGCCACCAACACAGGCAAGTGATACCAGGGATAGCAAGCTGGCAGTTGCTTGTCACAGTAAGTCCATCCTGCCTTGTGGCGGGTTCTGGTGAAAACCAAAGGTCCCTTAGACTCTGCTCCTTGGTGCGGCTTACATCATTGCCTGCAGTGGTCCAGTGGATCCACTACTCCCGCCGTTACAGATATATCTATCTATATCTATCTATTTATCTATCTATCTATGTATGTATCTATCTATACACACACAAACATAACTACACAAACATATATACATGTCTTATTGTACCTTGTCTATGGGTTTTAGGAGTAGTAAGATAAGATAGAAGATAAAGTAGTAGATAATGAAGTATTAAGATGGCAGCACTGGAGACCTTCACTAGGCCCCTGGATGCCATAGCAAAGGGTTGGTACTCTGCAGTCTCATTCCAGGGGGCTGATCGGGGACTAGAATTGTTTACTGAGCCATTTTTCAATCTCTGAGATACAGCAGTCATCTAAGAGGTTAGAAGGCCGGGATCCAAATTATCTCTGATCAGCAGTTCTTGGCAGTAAATTAAAGCCGTTACCTGCCATGATGGATCTTGCTGTATGCACCCTTACCAAGGCTATGCCGTAAATTTATGGCAGATGTTGGTAAGGGGTTAAACTTGTCTATTGGTCAAAGACCATGTCTGCATTAGAGAAGCAATATTCCTTCCACATCAATGATGTTTTGAAACGAGACTTTAAACTTTTCAAAAGAACCAGCACTATTTTCAAAAATGTCACGTAAGTGTATGGAGCCGGAGTACAGGAAACTATTTCATAATACACTATAATCCAGGGTAACAAAATAAGCGGAAAAACATAGAACAACAAATGCTGTTTTATTTTAATTGTATAGAAAGTTAATAGGGAATAAAAAAGGTAGATAAAGTAAGACAAGACATCCTAACAGTCCATTGTGGGTTACAGGTGGAATAGACCAGGATATTAACATACCAGGGGCAGCTCTAAGAATATAAAGCCCTGGTTATTAAGTCAGATGACAAAGGTATATCTCTTCTAAATGCAGCTAAAGTATGTGCAGTGAGTGTCCCAGCATTTATGATGAACACCTCTTTCCTTAGGATACTGTGCTCCAGTCTTCTGAGGTAGCTGGTTAAGGGCCTCTTTTCCCTAGAGAGCCATTGTCTCTAGAAGACGTTAAGTCCTTGAGGGATTGAGTAATAATCTTGGATCTGTTTCTGGTAATCAAGAGTTAGATTAGAAACTTCACTAATACTGGATTCCATGTTCCCTTAGAAAGGTGGTACTGGGAGTGAAGGCTCTTCTGCAGGCTAATGTAGCGGTGTATAAGTTTGTATATAGGGTCATATATAAAGTGGTCAGGTACTTTGAATGGAGAACTTGCTGCTTCCATTAGATATTATTTGTAGACATGCAGAGGTCCTGCAGTAACATTGGACACAGTCAGTACACGGTTTGCACTTCTGTAATAATAAACTGCACTAGCGTATGGAAACTTCACAACATCCTTCAGGGATTTCTTGCTGTGGTCACCAGTGCAGGCTTGAAAAAAAGTCCTTAAAAATAGAGCAAGTGAGCAGGATCTTGTTGTACAGCCTAAGGCTTTGGTGAGCTCGACTCCAGAGCTCCAGGAATTGTTACCCTTTTCATGTGGTAGAGCTCAGTATTTGCTGCATCTGCAACAGTGTTTATGGTCTGTAGAGGAGCTTGTATTTTAGGAGAAGGGGTTGAGATAGTCTGCTGGCTGCTTCAGGGGTTGTGCTGGATAGGGGAGATAAAACATTTACACCAACTGGTCAGGTAGGTGAGTCATGTGCTGATGTGTGAGGTAATGGCTGAAGACTTTGCTGATTCTAGCAGATGCTTTCTGATGACGGCAGGAGATGTGGTTATTGCTGCCTCTTCAGTGATTGTTGGGCTTTGCATAGGGACCCAGTTAGTCCCTGTTGGTAAGCAGAAATGTTACTTTAGCTGAAAGGCACCTTGTTGAGCAGCAGATGACAAGATGATGAATTCACAGCTTATTGTGGGATGATTGCCTTGGATGTGACTAGTTAAGCTGGAGCTCTCTGAGGCAGCGGCCACTCTGTTCCATGCACAGGTCATAATCCTACAAGTAGAAAACTTGGACCTGCTTCAAGTACTTTTTAAAGTTGCTGCCCAGTATCCTTCGCTCTGCTACAGTTTATTAAGGTGGTGTTACCTGTAAAAAGAAACAGAACGAGTAGACTAGAGAAACCAGGTGAGATCCTTCCACTTTTTGGAGTTTTTCTGCTATTCTGCTTATAACATGGATTAGGCTTTAATTTATTATTATGACTTTTGGAAGAGCTTAGAGGTTTACCACAAAAAATAGAAATGAGTTTAATTAGGATAGAGTTCCGGATATAGTTCAGCACAATCGCTCAGGACTTTTATAGAATGAATGAGGAGGATAAGCTCAAGTGCTGCCTTCCCCATTGAAATAGTTGGGTCACTGCTCATTATTAGACCTGCAGCACTGATGAGAGAACATCCCCAATGCAATACTGGGAGCGGCAGCCCCCAATCTTAAGATATCCCAGTCATTTGACAATAATACGTAAAAGAATGAGGAAAAACTAGAGGACAAAAAGCAAAATGTCACCATAATATGCAAATCTTTTCATGGACAAACATACTTTAGAATGGTATTAAACATCATTATAGGATAAAAGGCAACAGACAAAAAAAACTGGTAGACATTTCTGGTAGATATGTTAGGAAGTGAAAGGCAACTATACGGATGCCAAGACATCTAGACACAGTGATCTGAAGACAAGGTACTTACTTTTTTGGATGTATCAGCCAAAGACTTCAAATGGAAAGACCAGTGAGCAGTTGTGTATTCTGTTTTATCTCCCCTTCACGTTTTCTGGGGGAAATAAAACCAAAATGAAACAAAGCAGGAAATACAGAAATGATCATTGAAGCCCCCAGCTAACAGTTCCCAGATAACAAAGCTTATACCACAGATAAGTTTATAGCAATCTGTATATGGGCTGCAGATTGTCACCTACATTCAGGGAGGAAAGGTAATTACAAGAGACCTCAAATTTTTCCCAATGTCAGATTGGTGCTTTAAAGCTGAGCTCTCACTAGAGTATTTCAGACATGCTTCTAATGACATCATTTTGCAATATTAAAAAAAAAGTTAAGTAGATTATAGCAGAACTAGTGAAGACTTTTTGAAAATTTAGTACATTTCTATTCACACAATTCCTCTATTATGTAATTAAATTTGGCATCAACATTGTAAATGAATATGGGGCCAACCAAGTACTCTTCTGGGGAAATTTTACATACTCACTTTTTAGTCAGATGGTATACCGTAGAAACAGCACAAGAGGGAGAAACGTCTAAAAATAAAAAAAAATGTTCATGAGAACAGAGTCTTCTTGGGACAGAATTGTGCTTTGCAGATAGATCTCAAGCTCTGTTTATATTACATTCCTTTATATACTATATGCGACTGGCACATTAAATACCCTTCCCCATCACCCCTTTCCATAGGACGTTTGTAGACAGTGACATCATGTCTGGGGTTTGATCAGTGTTGGGCTGGGGTACTTAGGGCCCACCAGTGGAGTTGATTCTGGGGTCCCACCCTGCAGCTACTGTACATGCCTCTAATACTTTGTCTCTGGCTTTTTGCCCCTTTCTCTCTTCCTTCCTGTCTCTCCCGTGATAAGGGGCCTACCGGCGGTTTCCCCTGTTCCCATGTGGTATAGTCCAAGCTTGGCTTTGATTCTTGTAGAATAAAGGCACGTTAGTTACTCATTTCCTGAGAACAATGGGGGGCTGCGCCCCCAAATACATTTAGCATATTTTACAGGTTTCAGACTGGCTTCCTAAATACCATTATTATTAAATCTCCGCAGTTGGTCTTGTACTTGGTTTTACACTGGGATTTCACTACTTTATAACGTAAAACAGACCCTTATCTATAGGTAGTTCTATAAAGATCTGCACATCAACACTGACTCATATAATAACGAACTCTAATAAACTTTCCAGGAAACAAATGAATGTGTGATCCATGAAGGTCTCAATCCTGGGTCTCCTCCGATCTGTAGAGTTGCAGTACCAGGGATAACCACACGGTGATGCTGTGACTGGGTAAGCATTGATAGGATTGCAGAGCTCACTGGAGCACCACAACCTCTTTTTTCCAGTTAGTATTGGGATTTCAGGTCTGACCCCCTGAATCCCACTTTGAGGGCCCATCCTAATAATAGACTTCTTCCGGGAAACCCCTTTAAGCCATATATAAATCTTTATATGTTTGATAACATCCTCTTAAGTTTTGGATCATATGGTTCCAGTCACCATTATACTATAATAGCTATGAGGGTGTAACCCCAGCATAAAATATATGATAGATCTCCTCCATAATATCAGGTAAACACTTATTAGTAACGGTTAAAATAAGGAAATACTGAGCCGCTCCCCAATATTCCCAAGTAGAGAAGAAGAGTATTCTATAACTGTTTTTCTCTATTTATAACAATGTAGCCAAAACCCAGACCCTTTATTTTAAGTGTTATACATGTTTTAATAGAAACATTGGTTGTCACAATGCTGCTGAGGGCAGTTTATTTAAATATTATTGTATTTTACATAACGTCATTGCTAGAGGAGAAGTAAAACAGGACTGTCAGGATCACCGGAGCATCGGAGCTGGAGTGGTGGGGATTTAACATGTTAGTATAAGCTTGTATCAGCTATATTAGTGTATATAACACATACATACATCTGAATACCAGCAAAAATATGTAGACACAAACCATGGCGTGTCTATAAACTTATGTAGAAATTCTACTCCACAAGTACAATGTATATGGCTGTAAAACAGAACCAACATTATGAAGAGGAAACTCTGATTCCCCTGTTGGAGGCTATGGGCTCGCCACTGTATACAGTGAAGGAAATAATTATTTGATCCCTTGCTGATTTTGTAAGTTTACCCAGTGACAAAAACATGAACAGTCTATAGTTTTAAGGGTAGGTTAATTTTAACGTTGAGAGATAGAGTATCAAAAATAAAAAACAGAAAAACTCATTGGATATATTATATGAATGTATTTGCATTTTGATGAGAGAAATAAGTATTTGATCCTCTACCAACCATTAAGAGCTCTGGCTCCTACAGACCAGTTAGATGCTCCAAATCAATTTGTTACCTGCATTAAAGACAGCTGTCTTAAAAACTCACCTTTATAAAAGACTCCTGTCCACAGATTTTATTAATCCGTCAGACTCTAATCTCTACAACATGGGCAAGACCAAAGAGCTTTCTAAGGATGTCAGGGACAAGATCATAGACCTGCACAAAGCTGGAATGGGCTAAAAACCCATAAGTAAAACTGTGGGTCATAAGGGGAAAAATGTTGGTGCAATAGAAGAAATGGAAGAAATACAAAATGATGGTCAATCGACAACGATCTGGGGCACCTTGCAAAATCTCCCCTCATTGGGTATCCTTGATCATGAGGAAGGTGAGAGATCAGCCTAAAACTACATGGGGGGAACTGTTTTATGATCTCAAGGCAGCTTTGATCACAGTCAACAAGAAAACCATTGGTAACACATTACGCCATAATGGTTTAAAATCCTGCAGTGCCCGGAAGGTCCCCCTGCTCAAGAAGGCACATGTGCAATGAACATCTGGATAATCCTGTGAGTATTTGGGAGAAGGTGCTGTGGTCAGATGACACAAAAAATGTCTTTTGCATTAACTCAACTCGCGGTGTTTGGAGGAAGAGAAATGCTGCCTATGACCCAAAGAACACCGTCCCCACTGTCAAGCATGGAGGTGGAAATATTATGTTTTGGGGGTGTTTTTCTGCTAAGGGCACAGGACTACTTCACCTCATCAATTGGAGAATGGATAGAGCCATGTACCATAAAATCCTGAGTGACAACCTCCTTCCCTCCACCAGGACATTAAAAATGTGTTATGATTGTTTCTTCCACCAAGACAATAAACCAAAACATATAGCCAAGGCAACAAAGGAGTGGCTCAAAAAGAAGCACATTAAGGTTATGGAGTGGCCTAGCCAGTCTCCAGACCTTAATCCTGTTGAAAACTTATGGATGGAGTTGAAGCTCCGAGTTGCCAACTGACAGCCTTAAAATCTTAATGATTTAGAGATGATCTGCAAAGAGGAGCGAACCAAAATTCCTCTGGACATGTGCGCAAACCTCATCATCAACTACAAAAAATGTCTGACTGCTGTGCTTGCCAACAAGGGTTTTGCAACCAAGTATTAAGTCTTGTTTGCCAGAGGGATCAAATACTTATTTCTCACTGCAAAATGCAAATAACTTTATATGATTTATACAATGTGATTTTCTGGATTTTCTTTTTGATATTCTATCTCTCAATGTTAAAGTTAACCTACCCTTAAAATTATAGACTGTTCATGCCTTTGTCAGTGGGCAAACTTACACAATCAGCAAGGGATCAAATAATAATTTCCTTCACTGTACATCTAAAGACCTTTCTGCTGGTATTCAGATAAATATGTGCAGCATGTGCACAAATACAGAAGTGATCCCAGTCTAACCCTTGTTTCTGTAATTGATGACATTTACTACAGTTGGTTTCATTTGTAAAACTCTTTGATGACTCCTTCAAGCTTATATTTCCTTTCAGACATTTGCTGATTCCATTGGGAAAGTCCTGACCCTCCCTCCACTGATCTTATGTCTGGATAAGTCAATATATTATTTCAAATTTTTCCCACAAATGTACAATAAATCATGTATCTTCTTCTCTGGGCCATCAGATATTTATCAATATATCAGTATATAACCCGTCAATGGACGTCTCTTCATCTCTAGTTTCCACTGTTTCCACTACAGAGAAATAAAACCAAATAATTGAGTCACCTAATGTTACTTGTCCAAGAAGCAAAGGTCACTATGTGGAGAAAAAGTTAAAGTGATGGATTTCCAGCTCTACGCTCTCACATGGAGATATTATGAGTTACTTCTACCTGTCCAATTCCTCCCTCCAATGACATTGATAAGCAACATCAGTGACTGAAGGACAAAAAAGAGAGCTGACATCATACAGCAGCTCCATTCTCTGTTTATCTACTGATAGGATATGTATGTGTCCTCTGTGACCTTCTCAGGGAGCTATCTGACTTTTTAAGTCTCATGTTCTGACCAACAATGTATCAGTCCATGTCCAACCTACATTTTATGATGTTATAGTAAAAATTTTAGCAGAAGAAGAAAACTGGCAAGTGAGGAAGATATTATGTCCTACTATTACTTACAATGTTCTCAGCCACCTCCTGAACCAGCCAATTGGTACACTTCTACAAATCCAGAAAGAAAAATACACAGATGTAACATATGATCAGATCCCAAAATAAACTATCTCAAGTCCGTTATATGTGGACATGCAATATATACATCTGGTTCTCTGCTCCTGTCCTGATAATTCCTCCCAGGACATACACATCATATCAAATACTCCATGGAAAGAAAACCATTAAGAACTGGACTAATAGCCAAACATGATGAGGTACCTGTAATCTGAATCCTCAAATAAAGATAAACCCCTATAAAGTCCAGCTCCGTTCTCATTTACCATACATATCTGTATTTGATCGTATAACCTCTTCCTGACATGTGACATACAAGTACATCATAATGTCAGAAGGCAAGTAGAAGTGCCGGCTCTGGAGCTGGGCCCAGTCTATACAAAGCAGGTGGCAGTTGTTAGATACAGCTGGCTCCCACCTCCAGCATCTGGGAGCAGTGATGACTCTGAAACATGTAGGTTAACTACTTAGATTTCATGCATCCCTTCACTTTGTAATTTCCTAATGAAGTCCTCCAGACTGGCCATCTTGTGTGTTATTCTGCTGTACATTAGTAGTTCAAAAGAGTGTAAAAGCATTCACATCCTCTAATAATTATGTACCATAGGGGCTAAAAATATAAGTAAAACAAAATTTAAAAGTTTAAAAAATTCAAACAACATGTAGATCCCACAAGGACAGGCAACATCAAAATAACACTAACAATTGCCACACCATGACTAACACAACACTAACAAGATCAGGCAGGGAGTGTGGAGAGGAGCAGCTTATAACCACATAGGTGGAAGGGGATTGGCAGAGGAGCCCAAACCCAGGGGAACAACTGTTAGAATAAATGAAGATGATGTGTGCCGTGCTACTCTATAGAGCAAGAGGAAATAGGGCAGCAGCTACATGAAGGAGGAGCAGCAAGGCCACAATGGTGAAAAGCTGCACAGCAACCGCAAACAGGTAAGCAGGCAAGCAGCGGGTACATGGCTAACGGGTGATTTCAGTGACAGCAGCTCGCTGCAACAGGAACTAAAAGCTGTGACAGGAACACGATGGCACGACCGTAGATCACAAGCATTAGACCTTGCAAGCATAAGGAGAGGGCAGACGTAAGGAACACGGTCATGTCCATGCCCCAGAATGGGGACCGCAGCATGGAACGTGACAACTATATGAAATTAAAGGGGAGCTTTGACTTGTAACTGTAGACAACAAAAATAGTCTTAGACCTAGACAGTTTTTATGCATGAGACCCTAAAAGTGTTTTAATTTTCCATTATACAAATTAAAATCAAAAGAGAAAAAAGAAATATAATGGGTATTGCCACATCCGTAAACAACAGAACCTTATTCATCCCAAATGACAAAGGCTATAAAAAAATATAAACACAGCTGCCACAAAAACTTGGAATAAAAAATTATTAAAATGTCATATTTACCTATAAATAGTGGCAATAAAAAGTATTTTTTTTCCTGCAAAGATAACAAGGTACTCAAATGGCTTACAAGTCTCTTCTCCAATCAATGTTTCTTCTGGTACTTTATATTTTCCTCGCTGTTTCTTAGCTGCTCCTCTTCATTTTCTTCTCTATTAAAGATAGAACATAGGAACATCACATATATAAAATTATGCTGATACTTCTAAACATATAAGTAAAACAAATGTAAACATTTTAAAAATATAAAAAAATTGAAAAAACTAGCCTCAATAATGAAAACTGTCCTAGATCTAAGAATTCCTTGTTGCCCGAGAACAACTGATCCGTAGCTCTCCCTTTAATTGTTTAAGAGCACTACTGTAACGGGTGAACGGGTAAAGCGGGACGGTGAACCACTGGACCATTTCCGGGCTTGCTCCGAGGGGGCGTAACTAAAGTGGCCATTGGGCATCTTCAAAGAGACGTTTTTATGGTAACATGGCTTCCCAACTGCTGTGAGTTGTGACCAACAGAGCAGTCCCCAGCGGTAGCAGTGACCAACAAGCCAGAAGTACCAATGCTAGCACTCTGACAAAAATATGAACAAATATAGCATACATAGGTGTAGAGACATGCAGGTACAGATCAGGATAGACATAGAGACAGAACTAAAGAGACAAAAATCAAATAGAGGACAAAGGGGAAGGCAAGACGGAGTCCAAGG
Organism: Phyllomedusa bahiana; assembly: GCA_025379985.1. Classification (NCBI taxonomy): domain Eukaryota; kingdom Metazoa; phylum Chordata; class Amphibia; order Anura; family Hylidae; genus Phyllomedusa; species Phyllomedusa bahiana. Next base: position 6,092 of record JAODAL010065242.1, on the reverse strand, counting down.
TGCAAAGCATAAACAGACAGGACACAACACCAAGAACATAAGAGGAAACAAAGCAGAGGACACCAGCTAGACAACTCGCTAGAACAGGGCAACTATTTGACAAGGTCAAACCAATCAGATAACATGGCAGACACCTGGCAAGAACTTAGACATAAGAAACATGGCAAGGAAAACTCACAGAGTAAAGAATAAGTAGAGACACAATGGCATAGAACCAACAAGCAACCATGCAAGACCCACAAGGGCAGCAACAGCTCATAATACTACAAGCCTCACCATGGACTAACACAACACAACAAGGATCAGATCAGGGAGTGTGGGGAGGAGTCAGCATTATAACCACATAGGTGGAAGGGGATTGGCAGACGGAAAGCCCTTCCAACAACCCGGCTGCACACTGTGGGAATTAAAAGAAGCAAAATAAATGTGGTCGCCTTCTCTAGAAGATCAGAGGATATAGGGCAACACAAGATGAGGAGCAGCAAGCCACCATGGGAAAAGCCGCACAGCAACCGCAAACAGGTAAGCAGGCAAGCAGCGGGTAGTGGCAACAGGTGAGGTCATGGTGACAGCGGCGCTGCAATAGGAACCAAAGCTGCGACAGCAAGACAGGCACGTCCACGGTTCACAGCAGAGACCGCAGCATAAGGAAATGAGAGAAGTAAGAACACAGCCCATGTCCACGCCCAAATGGGGACCGCGAGCCTGACCATGAGAACATGAAATAGATAGGTGGGGAGCATTGATTGGCTGCTGTGGGGCAGCAAAAACAGAGTCCATAATCCCTAAACAATTTTCCATACATGAACCTTAAAATTATTTTCTAATTTCCCATCCTACAGAATGAAAAGAAAAAAAAAAGAAAAACATAATTGGTATTGCCACATCTGTAAACATCCAGTCTATCAAAAGCAGAGCCTTATTCACCCAAAATCGGCAAAATGGCTATAAAAAAAATAAAAGCCCAACCCCTAAATAGTATATTTTGTGCTGCCAACAAAAACTTGGAATACAAAGGAATTAAAAAGTTGTATTTACCTGTTAAATAGTGTCAATAAAAAGTTCTTTTTTAAATGCAAAATTCAAGCACTCCTCGCTCAGGTCATAGAGAAAAAAAAGTTATTGGCATCATGAAAGTGGCTTACACAGACTCTTTCCTCTTGATTCTTCTACTGTCTTTAAATTTTTCCTCCTGTTTCCATGCTGCCCTCTTTTCGTTTTCTCTCTATTAGAGATAGAATAAGTACATCACGATCAATAGGAAAGATACTGATACCTTATGACAAATGAAATTCCATACCATGAACAGATCTGTATTGTGGCCACTATAACACTTGTATAAATGTGGCAACTGACGGGGCTAACTCACCGCCTGGTCTAAGTGGGAGGAGTAATATGACCCATAGACTTCTAGGGATATGACCATAGGTTTTAACCCATTAACCCTTACCAAAAGAAAAAAAAAAATAATGAGTGTTTCATTTTTCTCTTTCCCTTGCCTTCCCTCTACATAACATAAGAGGGCTTTTAGTTTGAGGGACAGATGTACTTTCTAGTGGAATCATCACTGTTCCATAGAATATACTGGGAACCCCGCAAAAAAAATTCAAAGTGTGGGTGAAATGTGAAAAGAAACGTACTTGCCGCAACTTGCAGGTGTTTTGTTTTTTGGAGTTCAATATTCATATAAATGATTGTTACCTGAATTATACAGGTTGATATGCAATCAAGCAATACAAACATGTAGGGTTTTCGCAATGTATGGACAATGAAAAAGAAATTCAAACATTTTCTATTTTGGGCCTGCGCTCAATTTCTGTAACCAATAATTTTTTTGTACTAACACCTATGGACTTAAGTGAGGGTACATTTTTTTGTGGGCTGAGGTGCACTATTTATTGATACCAGTTTGGAATACATACAACTTTTTTGATTAAATTTATTCCAATTGTTATAGGACATGAAATGACCAAAAAACGCAAAAACCCAAAAAACAGTGCAGGATGGCGCTGACTCCATCCCGCACTGTAACTGCTGAGTGTTAGCGTGCAAAATAGCACTGGCGATCGCTGCAACACAACACCTTAAATCGCCACCGATGATGTATCCCATAGACCGTATGTCCAGTGTGTGTTGGGTGGGGGGTGGGTTAATGTGTAATATAACACAGCACTTGTATTGAACTGTGTATGATGCGCTCGGCACAGAGGACAACATGTAGAATGGGGCCTGCAAAACCAATTTTCTGCCATGCTTTGAGAGAAAAAACCTGTTTGTAACCCTGTTTTCTGTAGGTTTTATGAACAGTCATACCCCAAAACTTTAAAAGCGTGGGCGTCTAAAAAATGCACCTAAGCAATGCGAAAGGTATAAATCCTCAACGCCATATTTGTTTATAACCCAGATACAACAGTTTCATACACTCGCTCGCATTCTACACTTAAAAAGGTGACTTTGACTGACGATTCCCGTCCCTGAAGGTTCTGTGACATTACATGGGTGTGGATTTGGCGGATCTTACTAAGAAGATAAAAGGTTACGTTTAACACCCTATGTACCTTGGCGCCTACTTAATTCTAAATAGATATATAATGCAACAGTAAATATGTATCGGTCAATGTGGGCCATACATCCTGCAGTCGTGCCTATGTTTGGTGCATTACATATATCTTTCAGTCTCAAAGACACTACAATTTTAATGTGTCCATACAGCAGAATACGCTCTGCATAAATCAGAATCTATAGACAGAATCTAGCAGATATCTGGATTTGTCAGTTAACAAGAGACAACCACCTCATGTTCAGGATGTTTATCAGCAGGAGAAGACTTTTCTATTCAGAATATGACACCATGTTGCTCAGTGGGTTTTTTGAGACTTTGTGGCCTTCTCAAGAATGTGTAATTAATGTTGATCCAATAAATATAATAAAAATGCTTTTATCAAGCATTAAATGACATCAACCTTGCTTGATTATCAAGCCATTCTGGATTATCAAATGATCATAGTAAAATGTATTTACTTTGATTGTGAAGAACATTTCCAGGAGCAACAATCCCTCATGTTGGTTTTAAAATCTGAGGAGACCTTAATACTGGTTCCCCCAGGACCGAGAACATACATCTGTTATGTCACTGATGATTCTCTTTTCTGGGCTATAAGACAATGTCCAATTGACGTTCCATTGTGTGAGTAATAAAAGGTAAAGTCATCCATAAGTCTTACCTATGTCATATCTATAATAATCTACCACAGTAACTACCCACTTCCCCTCGCTAAAATGCTGGTAAGGCTGGTAAAAATAAACTCAATCCTATGTCTCCACATACATCTCCTAGAAACCATATACAGAACATTATTCTGCATGACCACCAGGAGCTCTATCACCACAGACAGGTAGACAAGTAAATGAGGCCAGATGCCCCCCTATACAGAACCTAATTAACCAACAATTCTATATTTATAATCTATAATGCTTGTAATGTCTAAATATAATCATCTCCTTAGGCAATGTCCAACACAGCACAAGTTTTCTGTCGGATTTTCAGCGGTTTTAGTAGTTAGAAAATCCAACAGAAAATCCAACAGAAAACCGTCCACACAGACCTTAATACTAAAAAAAAACCACTGAAAAAATGCCAGATGTTTAAAGATGGCATATTGAATTTTTGCATACATTAAAAAAACCAGTGAAAACTGCTGAATAACCTTGCCCCAAAAAACCATGCCAAAAACCGACCCGTTTCAAAAACATCAACAAAAAAAAAAAAAAAAAAAAACTAAAAACTACCCAAAAACTTGATGGAAACCCACTGCTTTGGACCAAAAAAAATGACATAATACTCAGTTTCAAAGTGATTTTTTTTTTTCGATTTTGGTTTTCGACAAGTTATTCGTCCTATGCTTTGTAGACCTAGCCTTATATCACTCCACTTTACATTATGTGTAAGTAGATGGAAAAGTAGATGTTGTTGCGCCCAGTAACAGGACAAATATTACTATTTATTATCTTAGTTGTCATTTTTTTTTATTTTTCCTGAGAAGAGAAGTATGTTGGGAAAAATATATATATTATATATTCTGCTATATTGTATATCAAATTTATGTCAATAAAAGGGGCAGAATAAAGGTGAGAAGGTGCATCTACTTATTCTCAAAACCTACATTATAGTGTCAAGCCATGACCGACCTCAAGGAACCTTCTTCCCTATATTTATTACGTCTAGAAATAAATTACATCTCCAGTTACATTCATTGATACAAGAAGTGTACAGTAATATGCATCTATGTCACCAGGACATATTCCTTCCCGCTCATGTGTAGAAGACTGATACTGAAACATCACAGAAGAAATAGGGTGATTTTTGATTGATTAACCTGAATTAAGGCCTGAAATCTGTAGAAGAAACATAGAGAAATAAGAACTATTCTTTTACTGAATGAATTGGGATGAGGTATAAGATACGGACCTATGGTGTTTCAAGCAGTAAAAGTATGGAAATCCGCAATAAGGTAAAGTTTTTTAGCTGAAACTCGGACAAAATAGGAGTCTGGGAAATGTCCCAAATAAATTTTTCTTAGTTTTTTCATTTAAGCAAGTATCAGTTCATTAACCCCTTCACCGACCTTGGCCGTATCCATACGTACAGGTGGTTTGGGGGTTAAACGCACCTGGACGTATGGATACGTCCTGAGGATTCGCGGTACTCTAAGGCAGAGTTGCCGATCGGCGCGGGGTGTCAGCTGTATATTTACAGTTTGACATCCCGCAGCGTCGGCCCGACCCGATCGCTCCGGGGGGGGCGTTAACCCCCTTTAAATTTTATCGAGACGATGGGTCGCAATAATTAAAGAGACAAGGAGGAGATGGGCTCTCCTGCGTCTCTGCCCGGCGGCAACAGCGCACGGGATCGGGCGATCCGTGCAGCTTTGCCCTCTGACAGACAGCACGGGGGCAGAGAATCCTTCCGGGGTTTTCTGTGACGTCACGGCGCCGGCCGGCCCCGTGGGCATGACCCGGCATCGTGACTGACAGTTGTCCCCTAGGGAACCAGTCATAGCAACAAGCTATGCACTGATTCCTATTGAATGAGAGATCTAAAATCTCTCATTCAATCCCCTATGGGGAAAAGTAAAAAAATAACGTGAAAAAGTGAAAAAAAAGTGAAAAAATCTTAAAAACAAACACAAAAAATAAAATAAAAATACGTTACACCGTCCCTTTTTCCCTTAACAAACGCCAATCGCCCCCCAAAATGATCAAAAATAAATAAAGTACCCATATTTGGTATCGCCGCGTGCGTAAGACCTGCCCTATAAATCTGTCCCTGTTAATTAAACCTTACGGTGAAGCCGTAAAAAAAAAACAAAAAAAACAATCACAGAAAATTAAGATTATTGTTTTATCCGCAGCACATAAAATGGAATAAAAGGCAATCAAAAACTCCCATAAAACGCCAAAGTTTAACCAATTAAAACGTCAGTTCATCCCGCAAAAAAAGTCCTCATAAAAGCTGTATACGGAAAAAGAAAATGGTATAGCTCTCAGAAGATAGCGATGCATAAATATGTTTTAAAACACTAAAAACACTTTTCTTTTTTTTTAAAGTGCTTCAGCTTAAAAAAACTATATAAATATGGTATCGACATAATAGTAGAGACCAAAAGAGTAAAGCTAACTTGTCACTGATACTGCATGGTGAGCCCTGTTAAAAAAAAAAATAAAAAACACTACTAGGTTTTCAGTATTTTCTTTACCCTGGCCTCCAAAAAATGGATTTAAAAGCGATCAAAAAGCCTTGTCCCCCCAAAAATGATACTAATAAAAACGTCAACTCATCTTGCAAAAAAACAAGTCCTACACAGTCCAAGCACAGAAAAATTTAAAAGTTATGGCTCTCGGACATTGGCGATGCAAAACGTATTTTCCTGGTTGAATAAAAGTGTTTTTATTGATAAAAAGCAGTAAAACATAAAAAAAAATATACAAATTGGGTATCGGTGTAATCGTTATTGACCTTGGTAAAACACCATTTATATTACCCTACAGTGACCCCTATAAAAAATAAAAATAAAAAACATACCGCGTGCGTA
>JAODAL010065241.1:0-18323 GCA_025379985.1 Phyllomedusa bahiana | reverse complement strand
TAAAAGAAAATAAAATCAGGAGGGTCGGCCTCCTCCATCTGACACTCTGATAACTCCAGAGAAATACAGTGGGAGGAGCAATAAGGACCCTATTTAATCAATTCCCCTTTACTCAAGTCAAAGATGGGGTTATGATGACGTACCAAGGGAGACTCAAAACGATATCTGAAGACAAATTTTCCATGACAAAAAAAACTAAAAACAAAAAAAGAATGGTTAGTTTCAAACTACAAATACAAACAGGGGGTTTTGAAGCAGACCCTCCATCCTGCCAATGGGGTAAAGTCAGCCCCTGTAACAGAACAAGGATGATCCAGCTTCACCAAGTTCAGGCCCAAAGCCGACACAAAGGAAGAATCTACTAAGTTGGGAGCTGCCCTGGAATCAATCACAGCCTGCCCAGATACAGACTTAGAATCAAAAGACAAGGACACCGGCAATAAAACTTGAGATATTATTATGGAAGATACTGGGATGCCTGAGTGGCTACTTTGCACTGGAGTTTCTTCAGCTGGGTCTGGTGGGGCAGTCCCGAAGAAAATCGCCAGCTTAGCCACAGTAGACACAGAGCCTTTCTCATGCAATACTCCCTCCTGGTTTTGGTATCCATGACTCCTAACTGCATCGGCTCCTCTTCCAGGGTGGGAGGGAAAGAGACAGATTTTTTAGGGGAGAAAGCAGAAGAGACAGAAGGATGGTCGGGTTCAAGTATTTCCTTTCTCCTCTGCCGAAGCCTGCAGTCAATGTGGACCAGAAGAGCCATAGCTTGCTCTAATGTACTGGGGTTGGAGTGGCTGACCTAGATGTATTTAATGGTGTTAGGCCATTTTTAAACAAAACCTTTAATGCTGGGTCACACCATCCCACAGTAACGCCCCATCTACAATACTCAGTACAGTACTCCTCTGCCAACCTTTTTCCTTGACGTATGGCCAAGACCTGAGTTTCCGCCAGAAACTCTGGCTCAGCATAAATGAGCACTAGGGACAGAAAAAACAGGTCCAGAGAATTCCAACCTGGAGCAGTGGCGGGAAGCTTGAGGGCCCATTCTTGAGGGTCATCCTGTAAGGAAGACCATTACCTACTTGCCTGCCCAACCCTAAGTAGTCAACAGCAACTGGGCAGCGGGCCCTGGCTATGTGAAAACTTTGAGATTCTTAGTTCACATGTTTTTGATCAAAAAATGCTTAAGCCACCCACGAACTTACAACGTGATCTCAGGTCGGGTGGTCCTACGCTATCTTTACCTCTCAATAGAGCCAAATTCAGGCCTCTCTCGGGTCAACTGACCTCCATTATCCAGAGAGAAAAAAATAAAAAAACACCAACCTTGCAAGCTGCACTCATATAACAGCATGTGAAAATGGGTGGGGTGCAGAAAACCAAAATTGAGGCATCTCTTCCTCCCTGGATAGATTAAAAGCAATATATGCCAAATACAACGTATAGTTCTGCACAAAAAACATTTCTGAAAAAACACAATGTGAACCTGGGTGCCACTGGCAAGGGGCGGCATATATTATTTTATATTTTTATATATATATACACACGCACACCATTACCGTGGCACACAACTGCAAAAAGGGCATTAAAATATATGGAAACCCTAAAGAGCATTTATGCTATTATCATCATGAAAAAACTTTGAGATTTCTTAGTTCACATGTTTTTGATCAAAAAATGCTTAAGCCACCCACGAACTTACAACGTGATCTCAGGTGGGTGGTATACGCTATCTTTACCTCTCAATAGAGCCAAATTCAGGCCTCTCATCGGGTCAACTAACCTCCATTATCCAGAGAGAGAGCAATAAAAAAACACCAACCTTGCAAGCTGCACTCATATAACAGCCTGTGAAAATGGGTGGGGTGCAGAAAACCAAAATGGAGGCATCTCTTCCTCCCTATATAGATTAAAAGCAATATATGCCAAATACAACGTATAGTCTTTCACAAAAAACATTTCTGAAAAAAACACAATGTGAACCTGGGAGCCACTGGCAAGGTTGTGGCATATATATATATATATATATGCCACAACCTTGCCAGTGGCACACAACTGCATAAAGGGCATGGAAATCCCTAAAGAAGCATTTATGCTATCTATCATACATGAAAAAACTTTGAGATTCTTAGTTCACATGTTTTTGATCAAAAAATGCTTAAGCCACCCACGAACTTACAACGTGATCTCAGGTCGGGTGGTCCTGGCTATGTGAACACACAGAACACGCACCAAAGGAAATACAAAAACAGGAAGTCGGACAAACTGGGTCAAAAGCCAGAGCAAGCAAAGAAGTACAGAAACGACAGGCAGAAAGGAGAGTCAAAGGAGAAGCAAGATATAAGTAACCAAATAGATAAATTAAAGGACACCAGATTTAGCCAAAACTATCACTGGCAAGGAACTTCAAGCAGGAGGGGTTTTAAATAGGAAGTCAGGGACTCAGTCCAGAATGTGATTAGACCAGCTCCCTAACATCCAGAACACGGGCTGAGTGGTGCAGACGGCTGTCTATCAGCACTGGCTAACTGTCTACTGTCCAGAACAAAGTCAGCAGAGAACATATGGGTGTGGCAGAATTCGATTAACACATGACCCTGTGCAACGCCTATCCTCTGCTGACCCAAGGCCAACCTCCAACCCTCTACTTTCTGACCCAATAAAGACACTGAGACAGAGGTTGGATGAATTGGCCACAACAGCCATTTTATTAACAAAAATGAGTAAACATAAATAAACATCATGTGAGTATAACTCCGTATACCTATCCATTCCACTATAGTACCATTCCACCGCCAACAAACCACCCATCATTGCTCTACTAGGACACACCAGCACCCCCACATGTAAGGTGCCGAAGAATGCTAACGAAAAGGCCAATCGAAAAAGGGCCACCTCAAAATCCGAAGTACAGACTGAACATCACATTACTCCTAAACGCTCCAACAGCTGAAAGACCACTGGATGACGACCATCCACCGAAGCCTTTCCCCGTCAAAGCCCCTTTAAAGCCTGTGACACCACGAAAGTTTTCTTAATATCCCTCAGGCCCTGAGATTTAAAACCAAAGCCAGTGTCGTAATAAAACGGGACATCCTTGAGACCGACCATCCTTTTGCACGCTCGGCACATGAACTGCCACCACCCACACATTCAATCCCAAACAGCATAGCACCAACCGGCGCAGCAAACGAATAACCGGAGGAGAAGAGGCCGACAGAGTGTTAATGGCTTGCACTACTTCCAGGTTGTCGTAGTGAAAACAAACCTTTTTATTCCTAAGACGCTCCCACCAAATCTCAACCACCACCACTAGAGGAAAAAGCTCCAAAAGAGCCAAATTCCGAACCAAACCAGCCTCCACCCAATCCGAGCTGCGCACCAATCCTCTTGGCAGTATGCCGCAAAACCAACACTTCCTGCTGTATCTGTGAAAATGTCCGTGTCTTCATTGCTAACCACCTTGTGCAAAATAATGGACCAGCCATTATACCTCATAAAAAATGACTGCAACACCCTCAAGTCCTCCTTAAGCTCCAGCGTCAATCGAATAAAATGATGAGGTGTCTGAATGCCCGATATTGCAGCCGCCACCCTACCCATCGGGATGATTCGACAGGCAAAATTGAGTTTGCCCAACAACGACTGTAAATCTCTCAAAGAAATTTTCTTAGTCACGAGGACTCTTGAAACCTCTGCCCTAAGGGCAAACAACTTGTCTTCTGGCAATCGACATTCCATTGTAACAGAATCGATGCAAATCCCTAAAAAATTAAGGGCGACATGTATAAATTCGAATGCGTATTTTTTTTTTTACTTGCCGTCAACAACCCAGTTCTAAATAGAGAAGAGTGTAGAATACGACTTTATGAAGAATTTTGCCGCATTACATAGAGCTTAATGCGCCAAACTTCTGTCAAAGTTCGGCGCATTACACTCTATGCCCATACAAAGTTTGGCGCATTAAGCTCTATGCAATGCGCCAACTGTGTAAAGGCTATAGATAGGCTGAAAAAAAAAAGAAAAAAGAAAAAAGTCATTAGTATAGCATGTCAGTGAATAGAAACAATTGTAGTGATCTTGCTTGGGGGACCACAGATCCCAGAAATACCTGTGCTGTGCTGGCTCTTGCTGTATGTAGAATAAGGGGTGGGAGCAGCAAAAATACACTTCTAAACGTCCCTTATTTCTCAACTTACACCAGTACAATAATAAAAAGGAATTTATGATAATGATCAAACTATAGAAAATTGAATTATTTCTATTTAATAAAAATGTTATTATACAAAAATCATATAAAAATATATATAATATCCCAAAAATATAAAAAATAAAATGCATTTAAAATTTATAGAATGTAAAACTAATTTTACATTAAATAACCCACTGATGGTGTTCAAATTTTTTTTACATTTTTACTACATTAAATTTGAAATTTTCTTTTGCTGCTCTCACCCTTTATTCTACATACAAGAGCCAGCACAGCACAGGTCTTGCTGGAACCTGTGGTCCACCAAGCAAGATCAGTACCATAGTTTCTAGTCACTGACATGCTATTCTAATTACTTTTCTTTTATTTCTAGCCTATCTATAGCCTTTATACAGATATTTTGGCGCATTACTAATGTGCCAAAGTTTCATTATGCGCCAAACACACAGGCAGCGCAGTGAACTTTAGACACCATTTTTAATCGCACTACTTTCATACATTCAGGTGCATTATATACTGAATATAATGAATGCAATAATTCACTTTGAAACGCCTTCTTTCATATGTCTCTCAAATTTCGGCACATTACACTCTATGCCCATACAAAGTTTGGCGCATTGCGTAGAGCTTAATGCACCAAACTTTGTATTGGCATAGAGTGTAATGCGCCGAACTTTGAGAGAAGTTAGGCGCATTAAGCTCTATGTAATGCGCCAAAAATAAACATACTGTCGTATTCTACACTCTTCTATATCTATTTAGAACTGGGTTGTCGGCACCAAGTATAAAAACAATACGCATTCGAATTCATACATGTCGCCCTAAGTGAGGTGGTCGGACCCTCAGTCTTGTCCGGTGCCAATGGAACTCCAAACTGGCCAGCCACCCACTGCACCAATGCCAACAGCGACCCACAAACCGATGAGTTCGCCGGGCCAACACAAAGAAAGTCATCCAAATAATGAATGATGGACAACACCCCGGAGACGTCCTGAACCACCCATTCCAATAACGAACTAAAAGCTTCAAAATAGGAACAAGAGATCGCACAACCCATTGGTAAACACCGATTAACAAAGAACGACCCGTCCCAAAAACACCCAAGCAAATGGATGCTTTCCGGATGAAACTGCAGCAGCCGGAAAGCGGATTCAATGTTGGTCTTGGCCATGAAAGCCCCCCGGCGATAACGACACACCCACTGCACCGCCGCGTCAAATGACGTGTAAACCATGGAACAAAGCTCCGGGTCAATACCATCATTGACCGATAACCCTTCGGGAAGGACAAGTGATGGATCAAACGGAACTTATTGGGCTCTTTCTTTGGAACAACACCCAACGGGGAAACCACCAGGTCGGGAACCGGCATTTCCACAAACGGACCTGCCATCCTGCTCAAGGAAACCTCCTTAGCCAATTTTTCCGAGACCAATTCCGGGTGAACTAAAGCGGAACGCAGATTTTTCGGCGAAAAGGGGACCACGTGAGGAGAGGTAAGGATACGGAAACCCTCATTAAAGCCCTCCTTAGGGAATCTACTTAGATATGGCGCCATCGCAGCTACCCTTGCTGAGGACCAGCACCCCTGCCTGTTCCCTTATGCATGCATCGAGCCAGCGCTGCACACTGAACAGATGTGCTTGAAACGGCAGCCGCCTCCAAATCTGCACTAGTTCTCATTATTGCCAGCAGACCCCGGTCTTATTCCCACACTGGGATGCCCCTCCAGAAGACCCGGCACCCCCCTGCTCCCTGGAGCCACCAGGTTCGCCCTGAAAGGAGTGGCCATAACGAGTCAGGGCCATCACCTTCAGCCACAATCCAATATCTTTGTGGTTCCATCTTTGCTTTGCGCTGTCGGCACTGCTCATCTTACCAGAGCCAAGCCCGCCCCCCATAGACCCGCTGAGCCTCTCCAATCGCATCCAGATAACAAAAAAGGACGGAGCAGTGCTCCGGCGTTTTCTCCCCAATGACACTGGCCAAAATCGCAAATGCCTGCATCCAATTCTGGAATATGTGCAGGATCAACCACCACCACCGTTTCTCCTCTTCCTCTTTTTTACAGTCATCCCGTTTTCCTTTGTCGAGATTACATTTTTCCAAGGGGAGAAGGAAAAAATTTAGACATATTCGTCTTACCAAATTTTTTCCTTTATCTCCTTCTCTAAGTGAGCGCCCAGAGGATCTTCGAAAAACACGTACATCTCTCCTTTTGCCCTGTCATCCAAGCGAACACCGTCTCCCTTATCCTGCTCCGTCTGCACTGACACGGTCATGCTCGACCCCCTACACTGGGGACTAGTGCTCATGCCCACCCCCCCAGCTAGCAAAGGGACCCTGACTGTCGCCGAAGGTGCTACTTGGCCAACCACAGACTCGGAGGACCCCTGGCCCAATAGACCCCGCCGGCACCAGAACCGCGCCAGGAATACCCTGAAGCTACCCGCCAGCTCCTGCCAAGTAGGACCCGGACTTACCCCCAAGGGATCCTGCCCCCCAATTGACCCTTGAGACAAAAACACAGATGGAGACAAACACGACATGGACAAGGACTCACCAGACTGCGCAGGAGCTGTGTTCCCGCCAGCCGTACCGACTGATCCCTTAAGAATGATGTTGCTCGCACACTGCTCACTGCTGACGTCCCACACCAAGGCCTCCGAAGCCGCTTGGTGCTGAGCCGCGTGGGCCATGGATCTGATCTGTGTCACCGTATCCAATGGGGGAAGACCCACCGCCGATGTACCACGAAACTCTCAGGCCATCATGCCGACAGAACCAGCCGCCTGCTGTCCGTCCTCTCCACCTGATGGCAAACCTCCTCCGTCACCTGCTGCTGCTCTTCCCGCTGACTGTGCACTCCGCCGACGACTCCTGGCGGGCCCCCCGACCGTTCCTACGCCGGGTGGGTCAGCCATCTCCACCGGGTTCACGCCGCCTGGAGCCGCAGCAGAAACCACACTTTGGCTGTGCTGATGCCTGCTGCGCTCTGCTTGGCCCACCCACCTAGTCGGATTCCTCCCAGGCCAAGAAGCGCGAGACCAGCCCAAAGGGCACACCGCCCAACCTAGAGGGTCCCTAGATAGGCTCCTACGGCGCAAGCGTGGCCTTGGGGGTAAACTCAGGGCTCAGTCTGCTGTGAGGCTGTGCTTGACGCCTAGGCTGAAGAGGGGAAGGGGAGCCACTGTGCACAGATGGAGGAACAACAGCAGCACACCCCCCCCACCCAGGGCCCCTTACACCTGGTCCCGCAGCCAGGCCGATCCCCGGTCCCCAGCTGCTCTCCTGAGCTGCTCCAGCAGCTCCTCAACGCCAGACATTACTAACCGTCCACTTAATAACTGCGGGGCAGAGGAAAACAGAGCGCGCACAACCAGACTCTTTCACTGCTGGCCGCGCGACTGCTCCCGCGCCACGTGGTCTTTATACCCCACCCGGTGCACGCAACCCCCTCTCACCTCATGCAGGAGCCGATGAGCCGGGTCATGTGGGGTCTCCTTTCATGGGATGTGCCCCCATGTCTGGCCCCGGTCTGACAGATCCAAATAAGACTGTCAGGTGTGGGAATAGATTAAAAACATTAGAACTCTGTTTGTACCTTTCATATCCATTGCTTACATATAGAAACTGTCTATATACTATTTGCATGAATTATTCTCTATACCTGTTTTACCTTGACCAGATTAAATCAGATATTATAGGCTCGAAATGCACAGCTTCTGCAAGACAACTACCTTCAGGATATACCTATCTTAAGCAAAGCAGACTAATATGACACAGAAATCATTTGGACATTTGTTGCGACACCCAGCATCCGGGACAGTAAACAACCTCGGACAGTTTCAAACGGCCAGGACGGTTTAACGTTATGCAAATATGCAGAAAAAGTATATTACCATAAAAAAGAACTTGTACATGACTTCTTATTAACTCGTCCCATCAAATGTCAATTAACCAATGATCAGCTAACACATGCTATGACAAATGCTTACGTAACAAGTGATATAAAATGTCATGTACTTCCCTGTATTAAACAGAATTGCTTTCCAGACAAACAGTGTGGACAGTACTTCCCTAAACTGCTGTATACAGCCGATATATATTAATTTGGAGGAGGTATCAACTTGGCTGGGATTATAACCCACTTAACATTTGGTGCCTGACTCTCAAACAAATACGAGGGAAGAAACGCAGAGGAGGCCTGTCGTCTGTTCTGGGGCGTCGCCCCACGGCCGTTCCAATCTGGGCAGCCAGATGTGACTGATCATCACCAATACGGGTAAGTTCATTGGCTTTCTTTTTTAAATCAGTGACTTATTCCGTTTCTGACTGCCTATTTTGTTCCACCGTGGTTTGCCCCAGTCCTGGCGTCACCTGGTAACGGACTCGGTGTGTCTCCTCTGTTTAAATTGGCCGTATGCCCTTTGCTACCTCTGGTTTTTTCATGAATTGCTTTTGACATTTATGGTCTACAGTTATCTGACTCTAAATCTGCTATGCCTGCGCCACTAAAATTTCACTGAATTTCACTGTTATTAAGTGTCACCAGCTACTTCCTCTTTTTACGCAGCACTGAGACAGACTGTCATTTGCTCATAGCGAGGAAAAATACTTCAGATGCATTAATTATAGTCACATGTTTTGTCTGTGGTTATTGTGATTTTTACATATTTTTGAATTCTTTTTCATTACTGGGTAGATGGAAACTGGCTGTTAGGATTCTTTGGTAATTGTGATTTAAATATAGATCCCTGTGTGGTTACTGTATGTACACAGACCTGTCGCTAGGAGTTTTTTCTCAGAGCAGTCAGAAGTATATAGCAGATTCCTGTCATAATCGCTAGGAGTTTTTTCTCAGAGCAGTCAGAAGTAGATAGCAGATTCCTGTCATAATCGCTAGGAGTTTTTCCTCAGAGCAGTCAGAAGTAGATAGCAGATTCCTGTCATAATCGCTAGGAGTTTTTCTCAGGGCAGACAGAAGGGTCGACATGAAACGCTAGGAGTTTTTCTTAGGGCATAATAAAGAAGTCGACATGAAAAATTAGATAGGGTCAGAGTAAAAGCCAGAAGTATAAACTTAGGGCAGATAGGGTCAGACAGAAGAAATTAGACAGAGTCACAGTTAGGTACCTTCCATTCTGTTCATGAGCTTGCTTCCTTTAAGTTTAGGTACAGGCTGAAATAACTGCATATCTGCAATTTTTCCTGTTTTATCTGCTCTCGGGCGGACGTATATTGAAGTCTGAGAATACTTCCTGTTTTTACGCAAAGAAAGCAATTATTTTGAATCAGACTGTTTTTAGAGACACAGAGGGCCACATGTATGAATCCCGCCGGGTCGGGGCGCACCTTTCCGCCAGTTTTCCGGCGGAATCTGCGCATGATGTATGTCGGGGCCGGGGCGCGCTCATACATAGCATGTAAAGTCCGCCGCGCCTCGCCAGTGTTTTAGGCGCAGTGCGGGTCCGAGGCGCAGTGCGGGGCTGCGCCTATGATTCGGCGCCAGAGGTAGCGCACTCATACATGCGGGGAAAAGTTCCCTGCGCCTCGCCAGTGGTGTGGGGACAGTGCGGGGACATGGGCGAAGTCGGGACTTAGGCGCCGTGCGGGACTGCCCCGAAAAACATTTTCCGATGCGAGAAAGGCTGGAACAGCGAAAAATCATTCCACATGTCGGTGCGGAGTATGAATCTAAAATCGCCTTTAAAAAGGCGTTCAACATTCTCAGGAAAAGAGCTGAAACCTAAAAAATTTAAAAAAAATACTAAAACAAAATCACTTTCCAATACCCTAATTCAAGAATTAGGGATTTTGGAAATTGCGGGATACAGTAATTAAAATTCTGAAAGCTATTTGATTGGTCGGCATAAACCGGCCAATCAGAATAGGAGCCACAGTGAACCATTAAAACCTATGGGGAAGTTTAGACCAATCAGAATCACGGCGGGATAGTTCAAAATACAGTAAAAAATGCTGAAAAGAGCTGATTGGTTAGCTACGGGGACTTGGCTAGCTAAAAGAATCAGAATGGAGCGACAGAGACCCATTCAAATTATGGAGAATTTTTGACCAATCAAAAATAGGAGCGACAAAGGACCTTTCTAGTCTTTTGGAGAAAAAAGTTTTTAGACCAATCAGAATCCACGGCGGGATAATTCAAAATACAGTAAAAGACAGAAAAGAGCTGATTAGCTGAGCTAGCGGGGGCTTGGCTATCCAGCCAAATAAAGAGGCGAGCTACTTTTTCCCATTATAGTATATGGAGAGATGGGCGCAATGCAATCTCGGTGCTCAGGCCGTGCGGCATGAAGTATTAATAAAAAAATAATTTTTTATTAATGTAAACATTATCAGATAAAAAAGCGAACCTTTCTTACAAATTAAAGCAGTTAAAAAAACCCGAACAACGCGTTTGTCGCCGGGGACCCGGGGCTTCATAGGGAATTGCAATAGAGAGAATTGCCGGGAAATACAGTAATTCAAAATTTTTTAAGCTATTCTCATTGGTCGGCAGAAGCCAGCCAATCAGAATGGAGCGACAAAGACCCCTTTTTATCCTATGGAAAGTTTGGACAATCAGAATAGGAGCGACAGTGGCCCATTCTAACCCATGAAGGAGGTTTAACCAATCAGAATAGGAGCGACAAAGTCCCATTATATCTTGGAGAAGTTTGGACCAATCAAAATCAAAGGCGGGGCAGTTCAAAATACAGTAAAAGACAGAAAAGAGCTGATTGGCTGAGCTAGCACCCATCTCTCCATAGACTATAATGGGAGAAGTAGCTCGCGCTCTGATTGGCTGGGGGTAGCCAAGCCGCCGCTAGCTCGCCAATCGGCTCTTTTCTGTCTTTTTACTGTATTTTTAATTATCCTGCCGTGGATTCTGATTGGTCTAAACTTCTCCATTGACTAGAATGGGGCTTTGTCGCTCCTATTTGATTGGTCAATATTCTCCATAGGTTTTAATGGGTCTTGTCGCTCCTATTCTGATTGGCTGAGCTAGCCGAGCCCCGCTAGCCAGCCAATCAGCTCTTTTCAGCATTTTTACAGTATTTTGCACTGTCCCGCCGGGGATTCTGATTGGTCTAAAATTCTCCATAGGCTAGAATGGGTCTCTGTCGCTCCTATTCTGATTGGCTGAGCTATCCAAATCCCCGGTAGCTTAACCAATCAGCTTTTTTCAGCATTTTTACTGTATTTTGAACTGTCCCGCCTTTTGATTCTGATTGGTCAATCTTTCCCCATAGGTTTTAATGGTTCACTGTCGCTCCTATTCTGATTGGCCGGTTTATGCCGACCAATGAGTATAGGTTTCAGAATTTGAATTACTGTATTTCCCAGCAATTTACAATATCATAATTTTTGATATTGTACCGTTCTAGAGTTTGGAAAGTGATTTTTTTTTTTAATAATGTTTATTTTTGAGGTTCAGCTCTTTTCTGACACTGTTTTCGCCTTTATAAAGGCGATTTTTTTTGGAATCATACTCCTACAGCACGGAGCTGAGCGTTGAGATTTCTGTCGCGATCTTCTATGCTTCTCGCATGTTCCGATCCTGCTTCACTTCGCCTCTGTCGGAGCATTTAGACCAAAAAAAAAAAACCCGGTCAGCCTTTTCGGAGCTGCCGAGCGCTGCACTGCGCCTCGCTTTGCCGACTCACCATCGTACATGCCTCGGAGTATACGAGCGCCCACACCGTACCCACTTCATGCGGGGCGCAGCTGAAAGTGGCGAACGCTGCGCCTAACACTGAATCCCCGCGTCCGACAGCGGGATTCGGGCTGGGAGGCGCAGTATACGTCAAAAAACAGGCGTAAAGCCCGATCATACATGTCGCCCAGAGTGTTTAAATATCGTGTCTGCCAGTGTGTGACTTCAGATTTATGGTTGTTTCAGCCGGAAGCACTCTTTTCGGTGCTGCACATTAACCACAGAACATTTCATTGTGGGTTTTATTCACATTATGCCAATTTTCATGTATATGTTTGTTGTTTGTATAAGATTTTAACTTATCATATGTATGCTCTTAAGCCCCATGTCGCTAGCAAAGTTTTGTTTCTGCAATGGATAGATTTTTTCCATTTTTTTTTTTTTACTTCCCGTAGGGGTCTGGCTTGTTAGGTTAGTTAGTCAGTGGGGAATTTGTAGTTAGCTAAAGTCGCTTGTGACCAGGATTTCTGTCCAACATGCCTGTAGTGAGACTGTGCCTAAGTGAGCCTCAGTGACACTGAGTAAGATGAGCGTTTTGTGACCTGTAGTGTGACTGTGTTTGCCCAAGTGATCCCCAGTGACAGGAGTGAGTAGGGAAAGTATGAGGAAATTGTTGATTGATGTAGCAGCTCTTTCAACGCGCCGGTACCACAATAGTCAGGGTTAGAATAGTGCAGCTATTGTCTCTGGTATCAGGGAGTCTGGATATTGCTTTAAGCAGTCTGTATGCATACTTCCTCTTTTTACATACACGTAAGAATTCAAACAAGTTCCTCTTTTACACAGTGTAACCGCAGACTGTCAGATCTTTTGGCTTCAGTGAGAAATACATCCATCCATATCCCAGCCCATTAAAATACAAGCCTGTTACAGTGTTATACTGCCGATGCGTCTTTTTATATGCACAAGTATAGGGAGCCGTCACCACACACCGATTGATTGTTCTTTTATGCCTTTTTCAAGAAAATCTTTAATTCAAAATAAAATTTACTGATTCAATTTTTTACAGCTTCACAGCTAGAAATGAGACGGGGGGAAGAGACATATTCTGATTTACTAAATTAATGAAGATTTGTAATTTTACACCAAGTGGCGTGTACAAGTTCACCAATGGGTGCAAGTTTTTAAAGAGTAAAAAGGGGTTTAAACTTGATGATAAAAATTTGTACCAAACAGCCTTAGCATGGCATAAAACAGCAGTGCCATTGCAAAGGAAAATTATGTTGAAGTTGAATGCAATGATAAAAAGGGGGAAAATTTAACTCATTACATGAAATGCTCTTATGCCAGAACCACCTCCCAATGATCCCCAGTGTGGGACCTGCCCACATTGTGGTCAACAAAATCCCATTTCTGCTGAATATTGTGTTAGCTGTGGGAGAGGACGGCAAACTCCTATGCCTCCCGGCATTTCCCCCTCTGCCCCAATACTGGAAATACCTACTTCCTCTATCGGCCATTTTGGTGTAGCTCACTCTCCCTCACCTACCGGAGATACTAAACAAAGCCCTGCCTCTTCCTCCGTAGGCAGCCATATTGGTACAGTCAATCCTCCTCTTCCTGTTGTCGGCCATATTAATGGAGACAATTCCCCACTTCCTGAAGTCGGACATATTGCTCCACCCGAACTTCCTACTTCCGATGGCCATGTTGCTCATCCTCATCCGCCCCCTGACCCTAGCAAATTCGGGTCAGGGCCTACCTGCGGCCATCTTATACACCCAATGTTTTCTCAGAATTATTCCCCAATGATACAGCTGCACCCACTCATGCAATCATTGCTGGTGCACCCAGAATCCCACAACCACTCTACCTTGCTCACTGCATCAGAACCTTTTTTTTATACCTTCCTCATCTGTCGCACTATTCTCACATTGAGCACTGCCGAGGATACTGCAGAGAATTCTAAGTTGCCTATTGGCTGTCGAAGGCTCAGTCCTGTCGAGAACCTGTTTCTCTCCCTGTCTTTCCGCAAACCCAATCAACCAACCAAAGATCAGCCCATCTATGTACCTTTTACTCATTCTCAGGTCAATAACCTGCTGAATCAATTACCAGACCCTGATATGAATCATATGCCATTTTACCGTGCCATTTCTCAAATACAGAAAACTTACTCTGCAATCTGGAAAGATCTATATCACGTTGCCAACATTAAAGCTGGGGATTCCTTCTGGCCTATCATTAAATCAGCTCTGCAGGAAGACCAAATTGTGGATACCTCTGTCTATTCATCCGGGGAAGAATTTTGTTGTCGCCTTCATTCCTGGGCGAAAGAACGTTTGGCTGAATCTTTTGTCAGTGTCCTTACATCCACTCAAGGGAATTCTGAAACTGTTGAACAATTCTTCCATCGTATGACTTCTTTGTTTCATGATCATGGATTTGACATGAAGTCTAAAGCTCACAAGATCCTATTTGCTACTTCCTTTAATAAAGGTCTCCATCTATCCATTGCCAAGGCCCAGGCTACTCTTCTGGATGCTCAAGCGATTGCTTCTAAACAATCTACTGATACCATCTTATACAGTCAACCGCAACAAATCTATCCAGGATATTTCACTACTGCCTATCCTTCTCAGGGTCCCACGCATGGTAGATATGGACGTGCTCTGAGAATATGCTATTATTGTAGAAGGACTGGACATGTTATCAAAGATTGTAACACTAAAGCCCGGAATGAAGCCAACTGAGTTCAACATCCTCAACAACGCAGACTTACACCTAGCAGGGGCAATCCATACCACCTGGCCTCTTAACAGTTCCAAACTCAGTTACAGGTTTCTGGACCACCACAGACAAGATTTAATCAACAAGCACAACGCAGACCTATATCTCAGAATAATCCTTTCACTAGACCTCACACCAACTACAAGCAATCCCAACAAGCTCAGATTACAAAGTGAAGAACTCTTCGGCTACAAGGCTCATTACTGATGCCTGCAAATGTCACCTTGAAGAGATGCACTACCCTCAATCCAGCCACCCTGCTTCCTCACTCAAGGGGGGAAGATAAACATTTAACTGTCACAGATGATGGGGATCACACAGCAACAGATGATCCTCTCCATGACTGCCTTGAACAAATGGAAGCTGAAACATCACATCTTCCTACTGTCTCTACATCCAAGCTGGAGGATCCAGATTATGTCTTCTTTACGGATGGGTCCAGGTTTGCAGATGACCGAGGACGATTCCATACAGGATCTGCTGTGGTTACCTTGCGACGGAACTGTGAAAGCTGTTTCTTTACCTTCTATGATGTCAGCCCAAGTCGCAGATCTTAAGGCTGTGACTGAAGCTTGCAAGCTTGCAGAAGGAAAGACTGTCAACATATACACCAACTCAGCCTACACCTACGGCGGGGCCCATCAGCCTTAAGTGGGCCGCCCTGCAAGGTTTCCAGTCAGCTAGTGGAATGCCGATCAAGAACAATGAAGTCCTACAAGCCTTAATGGACGCTCTCCAAACCCAGATTTCTTAGAGGCCTGTCCGAAGTGCAATCTGGAAAAGGCGAATGTGTATCACTGTATGTGGACTTGTCCAGAAGTTGTTAGGTTCTGGAGCTCGATAAAGGAGTTTCTGAAAGAAACCTGGAATTGTACATTAAAACTAGAAACACAGGGTTTTTTATTCCACTACACTGTTAGGGAGACAGATGGAGGGAAACAGAGGAAACGGTAGTATCTACAAAGGAGGTTCATGTGACTTTACTGGCGGCTAAAAATTGCTTCTCAGACACTGGTTAGACAAAGAGATCCCCACATTGGAAGAAGTACGAGATAGCTTGAAACATGCCCTTTATATGGAAAAATTGGAGGCGGAGAGGAATGTAGATAAAGAAGCGGAGGGTTTCTTGCACAAATGGAGGCAGTTCATCTCAAAAGAATGTACGGACAGGCAGATTAAAGCCCTGTTAGAACCATTTAAATATACAGAGTATTACTTAATGGAACAACTAAAAGGTAATCTAGGAAATTTAGAGCTAGGGAACCAGCCTAGCTAAGCAGTCCTCGCACAGGGAAGGAAGGTTCAGTTAGATTATGTTTTGGGGGTGGGAAAGTCGAGTTAATGGGAAGGGGAGAAAACAGGGAAAAAAGTTTCATGAGGAATCAGACAAGCTCTTTTTTTTTTTTTTTTGAACATGTCCAGTGTAAGACAATATCTCTAATATGTAATATGCAGTGAATTCAATGCTCACTGATTATTTACAGGACTGTAAATGTGGATTGGATTGTGTATTGTATTTTTTGTCTGTACTCCTCAATAAAATATATTTAATAATAATAATGGACGCTCTCCAGTTGCCTGCCATGGTAGCTGTCCTGAAGATCAGAGCACATGAAGACAGAGACAGAGGAAGCGAAAGCCATATACAATGCATATCAGGCTGCAAAGGCTGTGGCTTGTCTCCCAGTAATTCGAGAGAAAGCAGGATTGGCTGTAGATGTACCAACAAGAGAAGGAAAGAAGACAGAAGGAAAGAAGAATGAAGAAGAAAGAAAGAGGAAAGAAGAAGATGGAGAAACAGACCCAAGAAACAGGGCATGCTGAACCAAATGTTAATCTGATGAAAAAATTACAAGCCCGAATAAACCCAAAGGAGAAGAGGAGTTGGGAGGAAGAAGGAATGGGGATACACCGAGAGGGATTCTGGAAGAAAAGATGATAAACTTTGTTTACCAAGAGCATTGTATCCAGCTGCAGTACGATGGGCTTATAGTACTATACATAGAAGAACAATCCAGTGATCCCTTCAATCAAAGGATTATACTTAGCACTTAGAATTCCCATTACAGCAAATAACTGTATCAGAAGATGTGAATATGCATCACTTGCAACCCGGAAAGAATCAGTCCAAACACAGAAGAAACAGCCCCTTTCCAAAGTATTCAGATCAACTACATTGAGTTACCCAAGAGTGGGAATACATGTTCTTAGGATGGCCTGAGGCCTCCCCGGTCCCAAATATGATGTCAAAAACAAACCCGGGAAAAGAATTTATGATAAAATTGATGTGCAGATGTGGAATCCTAGAAGTTATTGAGTCAAACCCAGGACCTGGCTTCACATCAGAAGTAACCAGAGACATTTGGAAGCTAGTAGAGGCTGACCCAACACCCGGTATTATCCACAGAGTTCAGGAGAAGTCGATAAATGAGTCCCACACTTACAAACCCAAATTCTCAAAGCCCGTAAGGAAGCACCTCCCCTGGCCAGAAATCCTACCCACTGCCCTGAATCAAAAAACCTTTAGACAGTCCCACTAGTCTCACACCCTATGAAATATTGTCCTCGAACCACTTGGTTGGGGAGTTCCATATACGTAGTTGATTGCGGGGAAAAGGAATTATAGAATTTTGAAACATGTCTTTAAAATTGTTTAAATTGTGTAATGAATTGAAATTAATCCCACTTCATGTTTTTTTTCTGTTCCAGACTCAGACTCTGACCAAACCATTTAAAGCTACAGCTTGATGATTTTATACGGGTAAAAAAGGCATTGAGAGGTTCTTGGATTAGAAGGACATTTCAAAGTTCTTCTGGTATCCCCAAACCCCAGTGAAAAGAAGGAAGACTACTTGGGTGCATGCCCCACACTGCAAAAAGCTCCCGGAGCCGAGAAATCATCATGAATCACTCCTTTATCCCCTTTTTTACATTTGTGTTTTTTGGGTGGTCTGAAAATACAAAGGGGAACGACCCAGGGGGTTGGCTGGTGAAATTTAAAGTAGGGATAAACCAAGACTTGAACCAATAATACCACAATAAGTAAACAAAGGTGTAGATTGGATAAATGTATCCATTATAACCAACAGAGATTTGTAAACCACAACCCAGATAACCCGCGAAACATAATTGAGCAATTAGAAGCCATATCAATCATGGCCCACCAAATAGCCTAGCATTGGAAAAAATTTTGTGAGAGAATAAAGTTGGACGGTTCCTTTGGAGTGGACGTTCTTGGCTCAGATCCTAGAATTTCTATCAGTCTTTTCCCTTATTTTTTCCCGTAAAAAACAACATGTCCAAAAAAAAATTTCCAGGTTTCCCTAAATGGATTTCCAGCAATCCACAAACTGTCACTGCTAGGGATGCTCTAAGGTAGCACCTGGCGGTCAAAGTGGTCAAAACCCCCGTCATCCTCACCATCAGAGGCAATGTAGGGAAGAGACCGGCGATCGCTTAGTACGCCCCTTGGAGCAAGCCTGGCAGGATGCGTGGGTTTATTACCCGCGCCAACTGTCCATGTAGCCATCTAAATACGGTGAGAATTTCATCAGCGTAAGTAAGTTTAAAAGGAAGGGAAGGAAAATTTAGGGGGGGGGCCCTTTGGGGAATATTAAAAAAAAAAAGTTTTATTTAATTTTTTTAAATTTAAATAAAAAACTTT
>JAODAL010065240.1:0-18323 GCA_025379985.1 Phyllomedusa bahiana | reverse complement strand
AGCCCCCATCCGTAAAGGACCAAGCCGTGACTCTCCACGTGGGCGCCCGCTAAGGAAAAGATCTCCCTCATATTGCCTGGGCTTCCCTCTCGACCTTTTGGGGGCTCCCGTGGCGCAGCCCATCCCCCCTCCCTTTTAATTTGGATGACCAGCGAGGTCGTGCCGGGGGGACCTAACTGCGGGAAAACTCTTTCGGGTGGCACCTCGCCGGGCGCCCGTTCCTTCCCAACCTCCCCGGGCCTCGCCGGGGTTCCTACGAAATACCGGGTTTTACCGGAGTCTTTCCGGAGAAGCGGGCCGAGGTCCTTCCGCCTCATCCCCCCAATGACTGCCCTACGATCTACTCCCGGGGAGCCAGTCCCCCGGGGGCAGGGTTTAACCCACTTGGGTACCAGAGACCCGGGCCATGTCGACCTACTTCGGGAAAACCTCAAAGGGCTTTATACGCAATCCCCCTCCCCTGGGGGGGCAGGATTTTTCTTCAGCAGAAGAAAGATGGTTTTTTAGGGCCTTTGTATCGACTTCGGGGTTTAAAAAAATCACGGAAAAACCCCGCATCCCTGCCGTGATCACGGAACTGTTCGCCCCGGCTTCGGGGGCAAAATTTTTCCCAAGTTTGACCTGCGGGGGGCCTACAACCCTCCGCTTTCGAGAGGGGGGATGAGTGGAAGATGCTTTTAACACACGGGGATGGACACTTTGAATATCTAGCATGCCTTCGGTCTGGCAACGCCCCCCAGTCCCCAGGAATTTGTAACGAATCTTCCAGGATCCCTTTTTCACGGTGTCGGGGTTACCTAACGACTTTCTGGTTTTTTGCCATGTGGAGACTCATCGCCCAGTCCGCCTGTTTGGGAGCGTTATCCCAAACCACCTCTACGCTAAGTTGGGAAATGTCTTTTCCCCCAACCCACCCCCGTTCCTTGGTTGTCATCTGGACCGCGGGGTTTCAGATGGAACCGCCAACTGCGTGTCTTGCAGGGCCCCGGCCGGGGGGCCTACGACTATACAGCGCTTCCGGGCTTTCGAATTACACCGTCATTTTTTCCTCATTATCTATTTGGGGCACCTATCATTACTTACCAAAAGAAACCTATTGTTCGAAAGAAAGAAGGCCCCCCGCTTTTTCGCTCACTGACATACAATTGAATGATATCCTTTGTCTGCAGGTAAGGAAGACATGGAAATATCTTGCTTTTTTGTATTTCTTTTGTCATCAACTTTATTTTTTGACTCTCCTTGAAAAAAGTTCATCATCCTAGGGTAAGTAGGTTACAGCTCTTTTCAAACATTGATGCTACTCTTAAATAGTTCTTTTTTTTAAACGTAAAATGGGGGTGACCAGAAAACCAATTTCATTCAGTTATTGCATTCATGAGGAGTTTTCTGTAATAACCCATTTTAGGCAGATAGTCATAAACAGCTTGATCACAGTCAAAAATTCCATCTAGTATTTCCAAAAAATTGCTTAGCAAGTGTGGGGGTCGAATCCACTCGGATATTTAAAAAATTTTATCTTAAGTCCAACAAAACCTATATCTCTCGGCCATTCTAGTGTGGAAAAATAAAAGATTCCTGCTTATAAATTGCAGGATTGTAGATACCAGGAGTGAGGTTCAGACCAACGCAGATACAGTTCCATTGGAGCTTAAGTCCAATGTCTTAACCACTCGGCCATCCCAGGGCTGCTGCTGCTAGAGTTGTTTCCTTGCCAGATAGTATAATGGTCGTGATAGTGATTAAAGATGGTGCACTTTGAGCAACAACTTAAGGCGTATACACAAAACAATATTGTAGAAATTTCTACTATGCCGACTTTTTCTATCTTAGTATGAGGAGGATGTGGTTGGTTTAGAATACAAAAACTTACGCCATTGCCAAATTTTTTTTTTATTCCCCTTACCGCTGTAAGACATGACTGACAAGGAAACCTATTTTTTCACAAAGGCACTGCATTCCTTAACGTGTTTTTTTTGATGTAATTGTTGTGCTGCAACTTGTTTACAGGAAAGCCAAAAAGCGATCTAGAGCTTTCAAGAAATTGGATACCAGGAGTGGGGTTCAAATCCACACGGATACATATCCATTGGATCTTAAGTCCAACGCCTTAACCACTCGGCCATCCTGGTGAATGTAAAAGATTACGAACTTACAAAATGCAGGTGATGTTCGAAGAGAAGCGTGCATGCGTCTGCTTTTTCGCTCACTGATTCTATACACATTGAATGATATACTTTGTCTGCAGGTAAGGAAGAGCATGGAAATATTTTTCTCTCTCTAGTGAAGATGGATGTTTATCTATAACACTGTCATTGGTCATTGCGTTGTTGGGGGTGTACTGTAGTGTCTGTGTGGTAATATTTTTGCTTTGTGTATGATCGGGCGCGGCAGGAGTGGGTCCTTGGTTGAATCCTGTAAGGAACTTTTAACAGTGGATTTTTTTCTTTCTTTATCATGCACATTACTCTGATTTGGAGTGTTCTTTTTGTTATTTTGCAACTGTTTGGGGTTGTTAGATACAAAACTACCATGGCATCTTTTCACCTTACGCCTGTGTAAGAATGATTGACGAGGAAAACATTTTCACAAAAGCACTGATATCCGTAACGATGCTATTGCCGGTCATGCCCTATTAGCCTGCGCCATTCTGGGGGCACGTATGCCGGTCTTTACTGCCTAGATTCGGTGACTATTGTGAAAGCTGGTTACTAGCCTGTCCTGACTTACCGTTTGTGTACCGTACCATTAGCTCTTCGTATTCCTGACCAGCTTCTTGCCGCCTTCCCTGCCAGACCTTGCTCCTGTCACCGACTCAATGAACCTTGTGCCGCTGCCCTGACCTGCTGCCTGTTTCTGATACGAGCCTGCCGACGATTCATCACCACGCTATATACCTCGGCTGCCACCGCTAGAAGTCACGTCAGGTGGGTAACGATTCCTGGTATGGATTCCCGCCGCAGCAAGTTCCATCCGCTTTGCGGCCGGGGCTCTGGTGAAAACGGGACCATACAAAGAAATAGATTTCCGTCCCTGGCGTGGCTTACAACCATCCGCTTGCGGTGGTCCATGTGGATCGCCCACCTCTGACGTTCCGGGTCCGTAGACAGTAAGATCGGCCATGGATCAACGCCCAAGGTGCCTCTGCACGTCTGATGCTGACCTCACCGCCATTGTGTGCTCTGCTGTCACTCAAAAGCTCTACACAGCAAGCCCAGCAACTCAGCCTCTCATCGCCATGAGATGCAGCAGCTCTGGCATTCAGCAAAAACAAACCCGGCTCCCGTGGGCTCCCGCTGCTCTTCCCGGCTTCCGGCTCACAATCGACTGGTCACGGCTTCCGGCTATTCGATGACCGACACAAATTCATCGATGGGTGAACTCCAAGGCCTTGCAGGGGCTTTTATCAAAAGCTCCGGCATATGAGTTATTGGGAAACCAATTTCTACCGAGCGGTATAAGGTGTGCGTTCGTTGGCTAAGCTCTTCTCTCTGAGGATAGCCTATGGCTTGGGCTACCCCCTCTGGGACGGGGATGATCGGGTCACAGCTAACTGGCTTCATTCGCCTAACCGAAGTTCAGTGTGTGATTTCGAGGGAATCGTCCCGGGCTCTTCTGCAGAGACGCTTGGCTAACCGGCGCCAAGGGGACTCTATCTGTAGGCGATTTATGCCGTACTACTCCGACACTTGGGCCTTCCGAGTTATCATGGAATGAAGCGGAGGTTTCACTGCCTCCTTCAAGAAGGGCCTCTCCAGCCGCTTCAAGGTATGCTCTATCTGACCCGGGATCTCCCGTCTTCCTTGGGTGACCTTATCTGCCAATGGCCACTCGGATTTGACATCCGGTTCTCGGAACGACCAGGAGGAACTCCGGCAGGGAAAACTCGAGAGCAAGCTAGACCCGACTTCTTCCTCGTATGGCCCCACATATATTTCAGAAAGGCAGCCTCAGTCGCCCTCGCCTCCTGCCGCCGAAGAGGGCCATGGGGTGGATCGCGGATCCCACCTGTCTCCAAGCTGAGCTAACCAGAAGACGTGAGGTGAATATTTGTCATGACGGTGGCTAGCCGTTAGACCATTTCCGCTGTTCTGGCCCACTGCGCCTCAGCGTTTCCGGGGAAACGGGCGCTCTTATGTTTCGTAGGAGAGGCGTTTCCTATGTGAGGGCATAGCCCTCCTCCTTCGCTTGACCATGTCCGTGATCGTCGGCATGGGACTGGTGCCCAAGTTTCGGGCTACTGCTTTCCTGGACTCTGGGTCTGCCGGAAATTTCTTTTGGATGTGCTTGGTTTTCCAGCATAACCTCCTGTGATCAGCGCCGGCGAAGCCATACTCATTCTCTGCGGTCAGAGGAGAGAGAAGGAGATTCTCAAGGACCCTATTCGGTTCTTGAACTGAGCCCTGGTCCTACTTAAGTAGGGGTGTGACATAAGGATGAAGATTTGCGTTCTGTTACGTACTAATCCATGTCCTCCTTCGTCCATTCATCTGGGTTTCCCGTGGCTGCAAGCCACGCTCACAGTGCTTTCGATTGGCAGTCGGGCGAGAAGTCCAGTGTTGGGGTTCGGAGTGTCAGTTCGGCTGTTTGGTGGAACCCTCGCCAGTGCTTACCGCTTCTTCGGGATCGTCCTTCTATACCTTGACGGGCCTTCCTGCTATAACAAGCCTTCGCAAACGTCTTCTTTTTCGAGAAGGCATAGCTGAGACGTTTGCCGGCTACCCATCGCCCATTACGATGTCCTATTGACCTCCTGCCGGAAGTTCCTCCCACGTGGCAGGGTTTCCCCTATCGGTACCTGAGACTTGGCTTTTATGTTCCACATATATCAAGGAGAATTCTCCAGTGGGGGTTTATCCGACAAGTCCTCCTCTCCAGCTGGGGTGCCGGTTCTTCTTAGTGGCTAAGAAGGACAGAAGCCTGCGTCGCCTTGCATAGATATCGAGGCCTCAACAAAGATAACGTGTATAAGTCCGATATCCCCTGCCTTTATGCACGGAACTTTTTTGATTCGTTACGTGGTGGCCAAGAATCTTTTAATCTGGACTGCGAGGTAAAGGGGCTTTAATTCATAGGATCGTTGGAGGGCGACGAATGGATAGGACCGCTTTCAGAACACCCGCGAAGGGGCACTTCGAGTACGATGGTCATGCCCTTGGGCTCTGGCGCAATGCCCCGTGTGCGTCTTTCCAAGAATTCGTCAATGAACATCTCCGGGTCATCCTGTTTACACTTGCGTGGTGTGTATCTTGACGATTTATTCTGGTTTTCTCCGCCCCGACTTGAATCCCATCAAGTTCACAGTGCTCCCGGTCCTCAGACGTCTAAGGGCCTCAACCGCCTCTATGCCAAACTTGAGAATAAGTGACAGTGTATTCATCAGCAGAGCCTGCCTTTTCTCGGCTACATCAATTTACTGGACTTGGGCCATAAAGCTGGACCCGCGATATTGTCTGCCGTTCCGACAGTGCTGCGCCCCCACGGGTCTCGTGAGCCATACAAAGATTCCTGGGGTTTTTTTTTCGCGCCAATATTTCAGAGGCCAATTTTATACCACCATTTCTTCGCTGGTGTCGCCCATAGTGGCTTTAGAACCAGAGACAACGCAAAACCTAAGCTCTAGGCACAGCGGCAGAGGGAATCACTTCTCTAAGTTTAAAATGTGTCCTTCTCCTCTGCGCCTGGTACTCTCTCGGCCTGAATACTGAACCAACCATTTTTTTCTCTAGGTCGACGCCTCCTCGGTAGGGCCGGGGCCTATACTTCTCCAGGAAAGGGGCCCAAAGGCATAAACCCTTTACTTGCGGGTTTCTTTGCCTAAAAGTTTTTCCTCTGCGGAAAGGGAAACTACTCTATTGGCGACCGGGAATTGCTGGGCCATCATGCTGGCATCTGGAAGAATGGTGATTACCTCCTGGTAGGGGGGCTCGTCACCTGTCAGCATCTATACCGACCATTAAAATTCTGCTGGTATCTTCAGTACTGCCCAACGCTTAAATCCTCGCCAGGCTCGTTGGTTCTCTTCTTCTCACGGTATTATTTTTCTTATTCATTTCGCAATGCGGAACCGGAAGAATGTCAAGGCGACGCTCTTACCGGGCTTCGGATGTGATGGGGACGAGTCCACCCACGGCACATTATCCCTCCAGATACTGGCTTCATCTCTTGCCGCACCAGTAGACTACAAGAGTTTCCTCCACGGCTAAGTCATTTCGTCTCGTTCCAGCTTCTCGGAAGAAGATATTGTCATAGGGTATGCTCTCCCGTTATTATGGCGGCTGTGGACTCCAGGTGTCTGGGTCTGCTTTGCATCTCCCGTTTCTAGGGTGGCAGTAGCCTAAGGCCCAGGATGTTCGTGAGTTCGTGGAGGCCTGCGCTACTGTCGCCCGGAACAAGTATCTCCTCGTCTTCAAACCGGCAGGTCTGCTCCGCCTCCTACGCCTATACACAGCTATCACATTGGACCATATGTGGCACTGGGATTTTTTGCACGGGATCTCCATCCCTCCGCTGGCAACACCGTGATCTGGGTGGTTATGATCCGGTTTTCTAAGAATGTCCCCGACTTTATTCCTCTGCCGGGCCTAACCTCTGCCTCCTCGCCTTGCCAAGTCTTTTTTTTCTCATTTTTTTCGGCTGCATGGGCTCCACTCAGCACATAGTGTCGGACCGTGGCGTTCAATTTGTCTCCAGATTCCGGTCGCACTCTGTAAACAACTTACAAATGGAAACTGGACTTTTATTCAGCTACCTTCTACCCAGTCCCTATGGGCAGGTTAGAGAGAAGTAAACCATGACCCATAGGTTGTAGCCGGCGCCAGCGTTGTGATCCGCTCGCCAGGTTTGGATTGGGTCCAGCGTCTCCAGCGCTTGTTGCCCTGGGCCGGTTTTCGTATAGAACTCATTGGACTCGGAGTCTGTGGTGCTGCTCCTTTACTTTATTGTATCTTACGGGCGACATCACGGCCCCACCGACATTACCCATTTCTGTGCCCTGGAGGTGCCCTGCTGTGGAAAGTAGCGGGTCCACGGACTGACTGCTATTCTGGAAATGTATCACCATTCGCGCTATCCATGGCATCCGCCACGCACCCAAGGCTCAAGCCGACAAAAGCGTAATAAGACGTCCTGGCTCCAAAACCTTTTCCCCAGGTTGAAAGGGTGTGGCTGTGCGCTAAATACTATTAGTTTCATAGTGGTTCACAGCTATAAGATGTGGTCCCCGGTTCCGTGGGTCCATTCGAGGGGTGTTCAAAGCGTCATTCAACAGTAGCGCATACAAGCTCCGCCTTCCCCCTCACTAGTGAGGGGTGTCCGAACTCGGCTTTTCTCATGTCTCCTGCTAAAACAGGTGTCGTAATCTGCTTTCTTCGGGTTCTTGCTTACCTCCCCACTCCTGAGTGCCGGATCACATACACGATGTCTTTACTCGGGTAAGGAGTTTCTAGACATGGGAAGACGGTGCAGAGGGAGGGGCTGGGTTTTCCGCAATGACTTGGAGAGGGTGTTTCGCGTAGGTCTCGAGGGAGGGAGAGGTCCTGGGAAGCGCAGAGCACAATATTCTGGAGTCGGGACATACATTCAGAGATTCTCCAGGCCAGAAAGAGGGTGAGGGCCAAAGGGTGGGGGGGGGGGTACTGTCAGGGTGGGTCCGCGGACATCCTCCACCGGGTCGCGACGGGCCACTCCTAGTGAGTCGCGCTCGAGCGACACCGCCGCCCGCTTGTCGGTGGCGGTGGGCGCGCTTCACCCGGCGGCCCGGCTTCTCCTTGTTCTTTAACCGGCCCGCGCTCCTGTTGGGGTCTCTGCTCCCCTGGCGCGCGACGGACGTCCCGACATCTAAGGCTGCAGCGTGCGGCCAGGGCACTATAAGATTTAAGGGCCAGTGTAAGAGGTTATTGGCTATTGCCGGTCACTTCCACTATATTTAGCCTGCCCTTCCTGGGGCCGTTGCCGGATCTTTAAGTGCCTCATCCTGCCTATTGTGAAAGGGTTACTTGAATTGTCCTGGGACTTACCGGTGTAACCGTATCTATTAGATTCGTCCATTGACCAAGCTTCTTGCAGCATGCCCCTGACCTTGCGCCTGTCACACGACCACTCGCAATACCTGTGCTCGCCTGCGACCTGATCCTTCTGCTGTTTTCCGACTGCACGAGCCTGCCCTGATCGATTTTCTACACCACGCTATTAACTTCGGCTGCCACAGCTCAAGCTAAGTCTGTCATGGGTGGGTAACACGGCATACGGTAGACTTCGCCGCAGCAAGTCCATTTCCGCTTTGCGGCAGGCTATGGTGAATTGGAAAACAAGGACGTTTACTATAGATTCCGTTTCCCTGGCGTGGCTGTACAAGCATCGCTTGCGGTGGTCCTGTCGTGAATCCACCTATACGTCCGGGTCCGTGACAGTTTTTTAAGCAAGCAACTTGTTCAGGAAAGCCACAAAGGAGATCTAGAGCTTTGACGCAAATTTGGAATACCGGAGTGTGGGGTTCGTACACCCATTGCGGAATACACTGTTCCCCATTGGATCTTGACGTCCAATGCCTTAACCACTTGACCATCCTGGTGAATGTAAAAGCTTTGCGAACTTACTAAAATATGACTGGTTGGTGGATGTTCGCAAGAGAAGCTGCAGGTCTGCTTTTTTAGCTATCTTCTGATTCTATACTACATTGAATGAGATTGTTGTTCTGGAGGTAAGGTTAAGCATAGAAATATTTTTCTTGCTCTCTAGTGTAAGTTTAGGTTGTTTATCTATAACACTGTCATAGTACACTGTAGTATTCAGAGGTAATATTTATGCTTCTCTAGCTGCACACAAAGGGTCCTTGGTTTAAATCCTGATTAGGAATTAAACCTGTGGATTATTTTTCATCTGTCTCAAATGCACATCCTGATTGAGGTTTTCTTTTATTTTATTTGACCATGGTGTGGGTTGGTTAGATACAAAAACTACCATGGCATACTTGTTTCACCTTACCGCTGTAAGAGTCATTGTATTGCGGTGGAAACTCATTTCACTTAAAGGCACTTGCGATTCCTGTAAGGAAGTTTTTTCTTTTGGTTATGGAATGTATTTATCGAGGTGGATGTAGCAACTTGTTCAGAAGAAGCAAAAGCGAGGTAGAGTCTTGCAAGCAATGGCTGAATGAGGAGTGGGGTTTGACCCTCGCGGATAACAGTGATCGCCGTGGATCTTGTAAGCTTCGCCAGAGTGCCTTAACAACATCGACCGCATCCTGAGTGAATGTTAAAGTTGAGAACTTACAAAATTGCTGGGGACTGTTCGAAGTGAAGCGTTAATGCGTACTCTTTTTTCGGATCACTGATGTGTCTATACACATGTTATGTTGATTTTCTGTGTGCTTGCAGGTAAGGAAAAGCATAGAAAATTATTGTTTCTCTCTCATAGTGAATAGTAGTTGGTTGTTTATCTATAATGCGCACTGTCACTATGCTACACTGTAGCTCTGATGGTCGAATATTTTTGCTTGTACCAGCACAAGGTGTCCTTGGTTTTAAATTCCTGATTGAAGAGATCTCTTAAACTGTGGATTTTTTGTTCATCTTGTTTCATTGCTCATTACCGGATTGAGGTTTCTTTTTTTTTTATTTTGCACTGTTTGGGTTGGTTTAGATTACAAAAACTACTGGCAACTTTTCATCCTTTACAGCTAGGAGACATGATTGACGATGGTAAGGAGGAAACATTTTCACAAAGGCAGAGTGGCATCCGTATAGGAGTTTTTCTTATGAATGTATGTTACGCTGATGGATGTTAGCAATTGTTCAGAAAGCCAAAATACAAAAATCAAGGCTGATCTTGAGATTGCTTAGTAAGTTGGCATTATCTAGGAGTGGGGTTCGAAACCCACGCGGAAGTACTTCATCCATTGGATCTTAGAAGTCCAAAAACCTTTAAACCACTCGGGCATTTGGTAATGTTTCAAAAGATTATGAACATCAAATTCAGGTGAGATGTTTTTGAGAGAAGAAGGCATGTGTCCGCTTTTTTGCTCACTGATTCGTATTACAACACATTGATATGGATATCCTTTGTCTGGCAGGTATAGCGATGAGCATGAAATATCTTGCTTATTTTGTCTTTTCTTTGTGTACATCGTCTTTATGTTTTTGATCTCCTTGCAAAATTGTTCATACTTCCTGAGTGGTAATACGTAGGTAGCTGCTCCGTATCTATACATTGCTGCTACTCATTAAATAGTTCTTTCTACGCAGCTGTAAAATGGGATGTACCAGAAAATCAATTTCATTAGTTTATTGCATTCATTGAGGAGTTTTCTGTATAATAACCCATTTTAGGCCAGATAGTCTTAAACAACGTTCATCAGACAGTCAAAATATTCCATTAGTATTCCAAGAAAATTGCTTGAGCATGTGTGGGTGAAAGGTCGAATTCCACTCGGATATATATACTTTGATTTAGAAGTCCGAACGGCCTTAATCAAGTCGGGCACCATTTGGTTTGTTGGAGAAAACAAACTTCTGCTTAAAATTGCAGAGGTTGATACCAGGGAGTGGGCTCTCATCACCCAACGCAGATACAGTTCCATTGGAGCTTAAGTCCAATGTCTTAACCACTTGGACCACATCAGAGGGATGCTGTGCTAGAGTTGTTTCCTGCCAGATTGTATGAATTGGTCGGTGATGTGTGTATGATGGTGCAATTTGAGCAACAAACCTTTACAGGCGTATACACAAAACAATATTGTCTAAATTTCTTACTGTGCCCCGTTTTTATATCTACTTTGAGAGTGGGCTTGTTAGAAGATTCAAAATACTAATTGGCAACTTTCACCTTACGCTGTAGACATGATTGACAAGGAAACCATTTTCACAAAGGCACTGCATCACTTAAGCTGGTTTTTCTTGTTGAGAGTGTATTTGTTCACGGGTGGGCCTGGCGAGCGCCCACTGTTGTGTCGTTTTTGGTTTTGCAGGGACTCAACTCTCCTGTGGTCGCTCGCTGTGGTAATTCTCGAAGCGGCTCTCGCGACGCGCCGCGCGCTTGCTGGCGGTGGGCGCGCTCACTCCGGCCGGCGCCCGGGCTCCTTCCTTACTTTCCCGGATCGCAGCTCATGTTGCGGGTCTCAGCGCCTCTCGTGCAGCGCGCGCGCCTGACAATATAAGGCAGATTAGTTGG
The DNA here is from genome assembly GCA_025379985.1 of Phyllomedusa bahiana. NCBI lineage: Eukaryota > Metazoa > Chordata > Amphibia > Anura > Hylidae > Phyllomedusa > Phyllomedusa bahiana. Next base: position 7,157 of record JAODAL010065240.1, on the reverse strand, counting down.
GTGTGCTGTTGCCGCGACCCGCGCCGACTGGCCATCTTGTGAGATTTAAATAGGGCCTGGGTGTACCGGATTTGGCTTTGATTGCGGTCACTGCCCCTATTTTTAGCTGCCCCTTCTGGGGACCGCTTTTGCGGTAGCGTTAGTGCCAATTTTCTGCTATTGTGGAAAGCGTTATAGCATTGTCCTGACTTCCTAGTGTAGTACCTATCTTGCTTCCGTTCCTCTGCACCACTGCTTATTGCCGCCTGCCGCCTGACCTTGCGCCTGTCCACGGACAACGAACCTGGCGCCATGCTTCCTGACCTTCTGACTGTTTCCCCGATCTACGAGCCTGCCATGTCGATTCTGCACCCACGCACTTTACCATCGGCTGCCAACGCTGCAAGTCTGTCTGTTGGTAACGTCCGCTGGTAGGACTCCGCGCTGCAAGTCCAGTCGTCGCGTTGCGGCGGGGATCTGGTGAAAACCGGGACCTACTTAGATTACGGGTCCCTGGCGGTGGACTTACTCCGCTATCGCTTGGGTGGGTCCAGTAGATCCACGCCTCTGACGTTCCGGGTCGCGGGACAGTAGATCCGGCCATGGTATCCGCCTCGTAGGTGGCTCTGCTGTCTGTCGCTGACGCCTCACCGCGCACATTGTGGCTGCAGCGAAAGTCCACTAACAGCTCTTCTCAAGAAGCCTCTCAAGCAACTTCAGCCATCTCTCTCCTCGCTCATGATTGCAGGCAGTCCTGGCCGTTTAGGCAGCAATCAACTTCCGCTCCGTGGCTCTCCGCTGCTCCCCGGCTCTGGGCTCCAACGCTGGTCCACGGCTCGGTGTCTATTCTAGTGCCGCAGGCCAAATTCGTTATGGGGATCTCAAAGGCCTGCTAGGGGCTTTATCATATACCAATGCTCTGCATATTTGAGTTTATGGGCAACCAATTTCCTATGATGCGATCTATGTAGGCGTTCGATACTAAGCTTCTTCTCCGGGAAAGCCCCTGGCTTGGGATACCCCCCCTGGGACGAGGACGGATATGCCGGTCACAGACTAATCCTGGCTTTTATTCCTCACTCGAGGTTCAGGAGTGTTTTCGAGGAACCGTTACCGGGTCTCTTTGCAGAGACGCCCGCCTTGCTAAATCTGCGCCGAAGGGGACTCACTCCTGTAGGCGATTATGCCGTACGCGTTCCTGCACTCTGGCCTGCCGAGTGTTATCGATAGAATGAAGCGCACGTATGTACGGCCACCTTCAAAGAAGGGCACTCATCTCCGCGCATAACAAGGATTGCTTTATCATGGCCCGGGCATCTTCCCCATACTTACTTGGTGCGTCTTTTTTTTCTTTTTGTTTGATCTTATATCGACCTGGCCTTCTCGGGATTGTCATCCGTTTCTGTCGGAGTCTGTCCGCAGGAGGATACTCCCTGGCAGAACGAGAGCAAGCTAGACCCCGTCGTGTAGCTTTCCTGTCTGGGCCCCAATATTTCAAATGCCGGCCATCGTGTCGCCCTCGACACCTGTTCCGGCCGAGAGAGAGTGGCCCATGGAGGTGGATCGGGCCACCTGTCTCCAACTGAGCTAACCAGAATGACGTTGGAGGAGGAATTCTTGTCTGTACTGTCGGCCTTAGCGCAGAACCATTTCTCGAGAGCCTGCCCAATGCGACCCTCAGCGTCTTTCGGGAAACCGGGCGCCTCACCTAGGATCACTTAGGGAGGCGTTCACTAGGTTGAGCATAGCCCTCTCCTCTCCTGACCATTCCCTTATTGATCGTCGGCATTGGGCTGGTGCAGCAGTTTAAGGCTTCTGCTTTTCCTGGACTCTGGGGTCTGCCGGAATTTTCTTGGTGCGTGCTCTAGTATTCCAGATTAACACTCCCTGTGATCCGCCTGGAAAGCCCTTTACTCCTTCTTCGGTCAGGGGAGAGATTTTGGCTCAACGGACTCCTTATTTGGTTCAACCTGTGACCCTGGTTCTACAAGTAGGGGTTGCTGCTTTAAGGAGAGACTTGTCGTTCTACGTACTACCCGTTTTCCTCCTCGTCCTATTCTCATCCTGGTCTCACGTGGGCTGCTCAGACGCCAGCTCCCCATGCTTCAGTATTGGCATGCGGTAGAGCAAGAGTCATGAGTTGGGTCAGGTGTGCAGTCTTCGTCCTGTTTGTGGCACCTGACCCTGTGTGCTTACCGCTTCTTTCGGGGATAGTTCACTATACCTCTCTGTACGGGCTCTTCATGCACTCATACCAAAGCAGCATTTGCAAACGTTCTTCTGTCCCGAGAGAACAAGCTGAGACGTTGCCGCCCCATCGCCCGAATTCAGGACTGTTCCTCGATTGACCTCCTGGCTGGGATAGTTCTCTCCACGGTGGCAGGGATTTACCCCAATCTGGTACCTGAGACCTTGGCTATGTCACTTCATATCATGGAGAATTCCAGAGGGGATTTATCTCGCAAGTCCTTCTCTCTAGCTGGTTGGCGGGGTTCTTCTGAGTGGTCTATGGATGGACGGAAGCCTGCGCGGTCCTTTGCTCATTAGACTATCGATGGCCTCATACTATGATCGACGTAAAGTACACTCTATCCCAGCTTTGATCCACGGTACTTTTTTCGATCGTGCTACGTCGGTTGCCAAGATCTTTACTAAAACGGGACCTGAGAGGGGCTTTATAATCTCATACGGCATGACGGTGAGTGGCGACGATTGGGAAGAGCGCTATTCAACACCGCGACGGGCTCTTCGAGCAAATTAACTGGCCCTGCCCTTCGGGCTTCTGCGCAATGCCGCCTGGCTCTGTCTTCCAAGAATTCGTTCAATGACTTTCCGGGACCTTTCCTGTAACTTGCGTGTGTTGGTGTATCTTCTGACGATTATTACTGGTTTTATCCCCCGACCTTGTAATCCCATCAAGTTGCACGTGCGCAACCGCCTCTATGCCAAACTTGAGATAGTGCGCAGTTTCATCAAGCCAGAAGGCCTACAATTCTGGGCAACATCATTTCGACAAGGGCCCTATCAGTATGGGTACCCCGCGATGTTGTCTTGCGTCCTACAGTGGCCGTCGCCCTACTGGGTCTACGAGCCTTACAAAGATTCTGGGGTTCTGACCAACTATTTGATTTAACTCAGGCAAATTCTTTCTGGTGGTATAACCACATTTTTCCTGCTGGTGTCGCAGTCCCATAGTGGGTTGTAACCAAGAGATCGCAAACCCTATGCTCTGGCACCCTGCACGGCCAGAGGAAGCTCTTACTCTAAGTTAAATATGGTGCCTTCGGCCCTTGCGCCGAGTGCTCTTAGGCGCTGATACTGAACAACATTTTTTTTTTCATTAGGTAGACTGCCTCCTCGCTCTGCGGGCCGGGTGGTCATACTTCATCCAGAAAGGGCCCTACCCCAAAGGCAAAACCCCTCACTTGCGGGTCTTTTTGAAAGTTTTTCCTCTGCGGAAAGGAAGTACTTATGGCGACCGGAATTGCTGGGCCATCAAAGCTGCGACTGGAATAATTGGAAATACCTCCTGGAGGGGGCCTCGTCACTGTCAGATCTATACCGATCATAAAAATCTGCTGTTTCTCTCAGACATGCCCATAACGCTAAATCCACGGCCAGGCTGTTGTTCTCTCTTCTTTCCCGGTTTATATTTTTCTTATTTAATGTTCGCCTCTGCGAACGAAAAATGTCACGGCCGACTGCTCTTCCTCGTGCTTGGGATGTGACTGGGGCACGAGTCACTCACGGCAATTATTACCTCAGAACGGCTATTATCATGCCGCACCAGTAGATCTTACAACGCATTCGCCCGGAAAGGACATTCAGTCCGTTCCAGCTCTTCGGAAGAAGGGGATATTGTCATGGGGTTCATTGCTCCCATATGGCGGCGCGCACCCAGGAGTACAGCAGTTCTGAGGCTTACATTTCTCCCCTAATTCTACTGTTTAGGTCCCCGAGCCCTAGCCCTGCTGTTCGAGGTTCGTGGATGGCTGCGGCTTCTGTGTCCGGAACAAGTCACCTCGTTCATCAAACTGCAGGTCTGCTCCTGCCTCTCTATACCTCAGCCTGTCCTCTGGACCCCAGTGGCATGGATTTTAAATCACTGGGATATCCCTCCCTCCGCTTTGGCCACACCGTGATCCTCGGGTGGTTACTGGACCCGGTTTTCTAAGATGTCCCCAAATTTATTCATCTGCCGGGCTACCTCTGCTCCCTCGCCTTTGCAAAGTCTATTTATTCTTCTTATTTTTTCCGGATTAGCATGGGCTCCGCTCAGTCACTTATTGTCGGAACCCGTGGGTGCAAATTGTCTCAGATTCTGGCGCTCCCTCTGTAACCAAACTACAAATGAACTGGACTTTTATTCAGCCTACTCACCCCAGTGCAATGGGCAGGTACGAAGACAGTAAACCAGACCCTAGGTTGCTACACTGCGCCACTTTGTCTCCGCACGCCTAGGATGAGTGGGTCCTGCTTGTTGACCTGGGCCGAGTTTTCGTAATATATCTCTTGGATCGAGGAGTCTGCTGGTGCTGCCTCCTTTCTTTTTTTGTTCGACGGGCGACATCCCCACCCACATTCGCCTCCCTTACTTTCTCTGTGCACTCAGGACGGGGTGCTACTGATGTGGAAGCAGAGCTGGTCCAGGACTCTGTACTGCTATCTGGAAACAGACTAGGCCATGTCGCAATCCCTGGCCCTCCGCACCGCACGCCAAGGCTCAAAAGCCACGTCAAAGAAAGCGATGACCTCCGCCGCAACCTTTTCCCAGGTGACAAGGTGGTGGCTTGTCGGCTAAATAGATAGCGTTTTCGCAAGGTGTCCCTAGCGTTAAGCTGGGTCCCCGAGGTTCTCTGGGTCCATTTGAGGTATCAAAGGCAATTTTAACGCCATGTTGCATACAAGCTCCGCCTCTTCCCCCCACTATGGAGGTCCGAACTCCTTACTTGGTCTCCATGCTAAAACCGTCGGTCTTAATCGCTATCTTCTCTCGGGTAGACTTGCTTCCTCCCACTCCTAGAGGCCAGGATACACCGATTGTCTTTACGGTTAAAGGAGATTCTAGACCAGTTGAAAGACGGTCAGAGGGGAGGGGTTTTTCCTACATTGACTGGATGGGGTTCGGTCCCGAAGGAGGAGGTATGCCTGCGGAGCCAGAGAACAATATTCTGGATCCGGGACTTAAATTTCAGTGATATCCTCCCCAGTGCCAGAAAGAGGGGGCACGGGCCAACTCAAAAGGGGGGGGGTACTGCACACGGGTGGGTCAGCGACCCCAGTCCCGGGTAAGCCGGGCACACAGCCTCGTGGTCGTTACGACAAGTCGAGCGACACCGACTCCCAGCACCGTTGACGGTGCGGTCGGGCGCGCGTCTCACACGGCCGGCCCGGCTACCTCCTTACTTATCACGGCCGCGCTCTGTTGCGTCTCAGCCTTCCCGGCGCGCGATCACGTCCCCGACTATTCTAAGGCGCGGCGCTCGCGCCGGCACTTGTATGATTTAAAGGGCCAAGGTGTAATCGGTAATTGGTCTATTGCGGTCACTGCCCCACTATTTTAGCCTGCCACTTCCTGTGGGCCGTGTGGCCGGGGGGGGAGGGATTTTCCTTAGTGCCAATTCCTGCCCTATTGTGAATAGCCTGTTACTAGCCTTGTTCTGATCTTACAGTTGTACGTTCCAGTTAGCTTCTCGTTCTTGAGATCCACGCTCTTGCCAGCCCGCCTGCCCTGACCATTGCGCCTACGCGGTCCACGACCACGAACACTTGTGCTCGCCTGCCCTCTGCTTACTGGGACCTTCTAGCTGTTCCGACTATCGAGCCTGCCTGAAGATTCTGCAACACTCGGCGTTTCTCTGGCGTGCTGTACCGCATGCTATAGTCAAGTCAGGGGTACACGAAATGGTAAGACCTCCCGCCGCCTGCAAGTCAATCCGCTTTGCGGCGTGGCTCTGGTTGAAGTACAGGAGGCCTACTTAGATTCGCCGTGTTCCCTGGGTGGCTTAGCACCAGCGACGGCGGTGGTCAGTGGGATCCACCTCTATCAGTCCGGGTCCGTGACAGTTTTTTTCGCAGAAAACTTGTTCAAAACCCAAAAAGGGCGATCAAAGGGCTTTGAAAAAATTTTGGAAAACCCCAGGGTGGGGTTCAAACCCCAAACCGGATACTTTATCCATTGGATCTTAAGTCCTAATCCCTTAAAACCCACTCAAACCATCCTGGTAAAATTTTAAAAAAATTGCGAATTTAAACAAAATGCAGGTGATTTTTGAAAGAGAATTTTTCATGGTCGGGCTTTTTCCCGGCTCACTAAATTTCTTACCAAATTAAAAGGGGGATATCTTTGTCTCCCTTTTAAGGGAAAAAAGGGCTTTGGAAATATTTTCTCTTCTCTAGGGGAAAGATGGGGTTTGTTTATCTATAACACGGGTCACTAGTTTCATTTGGAAGCCCAAAAAGGGGGTAAATTTTTGTTTTTTACAGAAACAAGGGTCCTTTTTTTTAAATCCCTGAAAAAAAATTTTAAACCTGGGTTTTTTTTTTTTCATTTTATCAATGCACATACCTAAAATTTGAGGTTTTTTTTTTTTAAATTTGAAACTTTTTGGGGTTTTGGTTTTGATCCCAAAAAAACTCCCAGGGGCAACTTTTCACCTTACCGCTGTAAAACATGATTGACAAAAAAAAACCAATTTTCACAAAGGCATTTGCTTTCCGTAAAGGAGTTTTTCTTATTTTGTATTTTACGCGAATGGTTGAAAGCAACTTTTTCAGAAAGCCAAAAGGGGATCTAGGGGTTTCGGGAAATTTGGGCTATTTGGGAAGGGGGGGTTCAAAACCCAAAGGCGGATACATATCCATTGGATTTTAAGTCCCAAAAATTTAACCACCCGGTTTACCCGGGGTTTGAAATGGAAAACATTATTTTCTAAAAACATTAAATTTGATATCCTTTTGTCCGGGGGCCGGAAAGGGAAAGGCGGGAAAAATTTTTTCTTTTTCTAGTGAAAGTTTAGGTTTGTTTATCTTTAACACTGTCACAACTACACTGTAGGCTTAGAGGTAATATTTTTGCTTTACAGCACAAGGGCCCTTTGGGTTTTTAAAATTTTTAAGGGAAAACTTAACCAGTGGATTTTTTTTCACCCCTTTTTCCCCCGAATCAAATTTAAAAC
>JAODAL010065239.1:0-18325 GCA_025379985.1 Phyllomedusa bahiana | reverse complement strand
CCAAAATGTTCCCCTTCTTTGACAACGTGCCCATCCATTGAATGGGCTAACCATTTAGAAAGTGGCCACATCCTCTGCTATAGTTTTAGATTCCATGTCTAAAATCAACACGTCAGGTACGGGTTTTAGACTTGGATTCTGTAATGTTAACATGGCAGCCTGTACTATGTAGCAGAAATCCAAGGCATATCCACTTTTTATGGATGTGGATTTTGGTGTGTTTTTATGAAACCCTTTCAATGGAGCTCTGTTATGGATCCCAATGTGTTTTCTGTTCAAACTATACATAGAAAATGTGAAACTCCCGGACATCACAAGTCACTTAATTTCTTTACCCAACACAGATCTGGAATCCTCCTAAAAAAAAATAAATAAATCCCTGCAGTTCACAGTATGAATTATGGTGCATATTTTAGGCCATGTTCTCACGGCTTATTTCGCCGCGGATTGGAGCCATACTGCGCGCCGGATTTGCGCTTCAGTACGGCTCCAATCTGTCCCTGTCATTACGGTAATCCACTGCTCTCATAGAGAACAGGGGTTTTTCCCGTCGCTCCTCCCGCTCGGGAATCCGCCGCGGGGGGGAGGAAAATGACATGCACATTATTTACGGCGGGACGCGCCTTTAAAATAATGCATTGTTATGGGGCCAGCGAGCGGGCTCCCCGCCGCGCCCCAGCCCCGCCCCTTATTCAAGCCGTATTGCGGGCAGGATCTGTCCCGCAATTACGGCTTGAATAAGCCGTATGAACACGGCCTAATTGAAAACAATGTAGTAATGAGAATACATAATACAGTACTATTAACTTTATGATCAGGCTGTTGTTCTCTGGAGAGGGATAGATAAAATTAGACTAGAGCGATAGGGCAATGATCAGATCCATATCTGAAAGGATAATGGGTTAATCTTTTTCTGCTTTAGGAGACGTAGTGCTCACAGTTTTTGTGATTATTCTGAGAGGAGCAGAGGCGGGTATAGCCACAGAAAAGGGGTCCAGCTCCATATGAGCGCCCATTGTTTTGGATTGGAATGATCAATAAGCCCTTAAAAGGTGTCAAGCTTACTATATGACTAAAAGTATATGGACAAAGTCATGTAGTCTTTTGGTCACTGTTGGTATCTTTCATACAACTAACCATTGCAGTGTTGTGTTTTCTGTTATGATTGGAAGCCGTGACATAGATGTGACCAGAGTCTTACGGTTATTTGGGGATTTTTTAAAATTTTTAGTCCTTTAAGTAAATCCAGATCACTGATCATGATCTGATCACTATAAGGGTAGGTTCACACTACGTTAAAGAAGTTTTCTCACCATACAATTTCACAGTCTCAGCCAGCTTTTCTTTTATTCTGGTCTTGTCAGGCTGTGGATGGTAATGTAGTAGTGATTAGCATATTTAGCTTCTTTGTAACTAGCTGAGACATTACACCCAGCAGTGCAGGAGACTTAATATTCAGTAAGCAAAGTGCTCTGAGGATTGAAAACAATTTCTCATCTGTAAACAAAAGCTCATCTTGTTACTGATAATTAGTCTGCTCCAGAGTGAGCTCTCCTAACCATGGTGATTTTACTCTCTGCTCTAATCAGTTTGTGGATTTTGGTCAAGTAACCATAGAAACCTGTGTGCCCTCAGAGCAGATAAAATCTCTTCTCTCGAGAAAGTAAAATCCACAGACTAATATATTTGGAAAAAGTCTTCAGTTATCTTCCCTACATGTTGAAAGCTAATCTTTATAGTGATAAAACCCCTTTAAGGGCTAAGTTACTGGTATCTGTCGGGGTACCGTATACTGGATACCGCAAAGAAGCTGAGACATCCCCATAGAGGATAATAGAGCAGAAGTAGCTCTCTGTGTACTATATTTGCTCTATTTCCTGATGGCTTATGCATTTACTGCAGGACTCTATAGCGTAGCAGATAAGTATATGCCACCGGGAAATCAGGACTGTGGAGTCAGTGAGCAAAAGCTCTGACTCCCCAGTTTCCCTGACTCCTACTCCTAACTCCCCCATGCATGGCACAAGTTTAAGTGATAATTTTACTGTAGTAAAATGGTTACATCTGGCTTTTTATCACCTTATGATACAATAACTAAACTATTTAGGTACAACAGACACTGACCAGCAAAACGGTAACAATGGTTTGAGATTTTCAGTTTTAGGCTCAGCATCTCACAATCCACTACAGCTTTGTACATGAGGCTACTGTAATTTTATATACAGTCATCTTACTTATCTTATACATAAATGTGACTTGCAAGTATTTAGCATCTGCTTAGTTTTGAGATTCTTTCCTGTTAACTTTATTGTTACTGTTTTGTCCTAAAAATCAAAATGTTTTTATTATTTTTGTTACTATTTGGTAAATCCACCTTTGGTTTTTTAGTACTGCACTGAATCCTTCTGGGCTTGGATCAGATTAAGCATGTCTCGACCCAAAATCTGATCTCCCGTTTCTTCTCCACGTTCCCCAAAGTTGGGGGTGCAGAACTGGACTTGGGTTTTGAATACAGCTTTTTCTTCAAAATTAACCGCATAGTGTTCAAATTTGGGGTTGGGAAATCTGGGGGGTGTGTGGGCCAATCCAGCAACTTTACTTCATTGTCATTGAACCATTGCTTCTCCAACCTTGACGTTTGCTTCAGGTCGTTGTCCTGCTGGACACTATGTCGTCCTTTACATACCCATAGTACTCGAGTGTATGAAGTAACTCATCTTGGAGGATATTCAAGTATCCAACATCTTTGGCTGTGAAACATCTCCCATATCATCAAGTTTCCTCCACTGAACCTGACCGTTTCTTCAATTTCTCGATCCATTAGTCTCCTTTTCCCTTGATTCTTCCAGACCCATTTACCCCATCAGAGTCCGGTATGTTGACTTTCATCTCTTCGCTCCAAATCACCTATTTCCAATCTTCCACTTCTCATATTTTTTGTAAACTCTTTGCCAACGCTTCTTATGACGAGATTTAAGTCGAGGTTTCGTCACCTTTTTTTGGGCCATCACTCCAGACCTGTAGAATGTGTGTTGCCCGGTGCTTGCATGGACGTCTGATTTTGCCTGAGCATATGCTAAAGAGTTACAGGTCAAAGTTATGTATGAGATAGCCAAGATGATGGTCTATAAAATGATGAGTCTCACGTTGAAAGCTGAAGTGGATGGTGAGTCTAAAGTTCAAACCCTTATGCTTGTCAGTGTAAAATATATTTATTGGATACAACTGTAGAACACAAAAAACTTAAAAAATTGCAAATATTCAAAACTGAGTTTATGAATCTATTCTGAGGAATAGTATCTCCCCCATCAGATCCTTCATAGACAACCTTAAATCTGATCTCAGTATTCCAGGTGAGAATGGCCTCTTAACAATTGGGTTGGTGGAAAAAGCGGTCCCCACAGGGGCCATCTCTAAAAATGTCAGGGTAAAAGGAATTGCCTTTGTGGAGTCAGGTTGAATGAACGTTGAATCTTCTTTCTTTAAAAGCAGGTGAAAAATTTTGAAATTGGTCAATCTGTTTGCGTGGGAGCGGGGTCTTTTTGTGTGTAATGCTTTCCTTGCCCCTGTACCCAAATCTTTTAAAATAAAAACCCTCATGTGTGAGGTAAAGATAGGGAGAAGTGCAAGGGCCCGGCCCAAAATTCCCTTTTTGCTTTGGCACTGTTTTAACTAATGGATAATTTTATTATATATTTTGAGAGTCAGTCAGTCCATTTTATAACGACTCTGACTTCACAGCCTTGCGGGAAATAGAGCAAATGTAGTTCACATAGAGCAGTTATCCTTTATGGGGCCACCACAGTGTTTGCCGGGGTGCCTTTTTTCCTGGCACTATGATGGATAGTGTGAGCCCACTCTAAGAGGCTGTTCACATGGTGTTATGGGCTACGTCCAAGGTATCCATTAGGGTACAGTGAAAAAAAGGAACCCTGATGTATACTGTGACGTAGCTGCCGCTGTCCCGTACCACTCAATACAGCGAACATAGTGCTAAGACTACATGTGCTCTATTTCCCAGCAGTATACCCTTTCCTTGCAGGACTCGAGACTACCCTGTTGAGTCCCACCGAGAAAGCATAAACCGGTGGGAAGTAGAGCAAACATAGTCCACTTAGCAATACGTTCACTCTGCTTATCGATCTGGGACGGCGGCAGCATTTTTTCAGGGTACCCCAACGGATACATTGAATGCCGTGTGAACAGCCCCTTACTGATCCACTTGGTAAAAATAGCAGCCAAGTAATTCTCTGTTTGGGATTTTCTCCCTGATTTAGGGACATCAATAGTTATGTTGTTAGAAGGAAAGAGTTAAAGGAAAGAAAATTGGATGCTGTGGTCGTTTGGGGCCAAACACATTGGGTCCTGCTTCACCCAAAATGTTGGACCCCACCGGGTGCTTAGCAGGGGAGGAATCATTACTGTAGATGTCAAGTATTTTCTGCACGGTCTGCATTACCTTGCAGCAATCTGTTGTCCTGTGCTAACCTTTCCTTGGTGTTGATCCAGTGCCTGCGCCTCTACAAAGTATCTCCTGTCATCATGTTCTAGTGCCCGGAGGTCTGCATAGCTGACACACGCAGCTCAATGATTGGCGTTACAGGAGATTGCCAGTGTGAGAGGAAACGGGGCCAATTCATGCGAAATATTGTTAAAGACTAAAAATCAAATTACTGCATGAATTTCATATTTTCCGGTTCTGGTGCACAGATTCCAAGTGTTGGTTATATTTCATGTTCTTGTCCAAATGTCCACTTGCTTGAACATACAAAATGTGTTTTTTGTTCTTTAAAGGGATCAGAAAAAGAGAGTATTTTTGTTAAAACCAATATCCTTGGAAAACATTTTTTTTTAGAATTTTTGACAGTATTTTTTTATTTTTTTTATTTCAGGAGTCCGATGCCATTAAAAATTACATATAAAATCTTGTCCTTTTCTAGCTGTGATCGTAAAGAGATACAATTCCTGAATTGCAGGGCAGACTTATCTCACTCGCATATCTCTATGTAATTTCAAATAGTAATGAGACTACATAGTCCAGTAACAATCAGGGCTGTGGAGTCGGTAAACCAAAGCTCCAACTCCAACTCCGACTCCTCAATTTTCCTGACTCTGACTCCCTCATACACGGCACATGTTTAAGTGATAACTTTACTGTAATAAAATGGTCCCATCAGGCTGTTTATCACCTTATGATACAATAATCAAGCTATTTAGGTAGAACAGACACTGACAAGCAAAACGGTAACAATGTTTTTAACTTTTGACTTGCAGGCTCCATATCTCACCATCCACTACAGCTTTGTACTGAGGTACAAACCTTTTTAGACAATCATCTTCCTATCTTATACATCATTATTTTAATATTTAGCATTGCTTAGTTCTGCAGATGTAACTTTAATTGTTTTCTGTTTTGCTCCTAAAAATCAGAATTTGGCTTTCAGCACTGCCTGAATCCTTCTAGGCTCTGGATCAGGTTCAAGCATGTCTTGACCAAAATCTGATCCCAGGCCTCTTCGACATGTTCTCAATGTTGGTTTAGACTGGACTTGGGTATGAATGCAACTTTTTCTTCAACTCCCCACAAGTGTTTGATTGGGTTGAGGTCTGGGGACTGTAGAGGCCAATACAGGAACTCTACATCATTGTCCTTGAACCATTGCTTCTCCAACCTTGACGTCTGCTTAGGTCTTGTCCCGCTGGACACTATGTGTCCTCTTCATACCCATAGTACTCGAGTGTATGAAATAACTCATTTGTAGGACACTACAAAAGAGCTCAGCATTGAGGTCACCATCCATCCGGGTCAAATATCCAACATCTTTGGCTGTGACCCCTCCCCATATCATCAGGTTTCCTCCACCGGACCTGACAGTTCTTCCAGCTTCTCGATTCGTTACCCCCTTTTCCCTTGATTCTTCCAAACCCATTTGCCCCCCTCAGGGAAATCGGTTATTGACTTTCAATCATCTCTTCAAATCACCGTTTCCAATCTTCCATTTTTCGTACTTTTTTGTAAACTCTTTGCCAACGCTTCTTATGACGAGATTGAAGTCGAGTAAGATTGTCCCATCACCGGAGCAAAACAGTAACAATGCAGTTACATGAGAAGAATCTGCAGAACTAAGCAGACGCTAAATATTTGAAGATCAAAGTTATGTATGAGAGCCAAGATTGTCTATAAAATGATGGGACTCTTAGATGGATGCCGAGATATGGAGACTGAAAGTAAAAAATTAAAAACTTTTTCCCCTTTTTTGTCGATATAAAAAATATTTATAGGATCGCCCTTTTAGAACCAAAAATTGTTAATAAATTGTGAATATGAATGAAAAATTTTTTAAAAATTTTTGATTGAGTTTTTGTATGGAGCGGAACTTTTCCCCCTGGGAGGCTTTGCCTGCTCATGTTCTTACACCCCTCATTGTGAGGTGAAGGGTTGGGGAGCAGAAGAAGGGCCGGCCCCAATTCCCTCTTCTTTTTGATGATTAAACGGGACCCTTTTATTATTTTGGGGTCGGCCCATTTTTTTAAGACTCTGAAAAATGGGCATGCCCCCGACCCCAAACTCCACCCCAGGTAATTTAAAAAAACTTTATGATCGAGCTATTGTTCTCTGGAGAGGGATGGATAAGATTAGACTAGAGCAACAGGGCAATAATCAGATCAGTAAGGAAAGGATAATGGGTTATTTTTTTTTTTTCTGCATTGAGGGAGTTTCCAGTTTTCTTCACACTTCTCAGGTCCTGCTGATAACACTCACACCTGTCAGGCCATAGTCGGCCTAGAAGACAACCATCCTGTCACTGCGGTGCTATCAGAGCTCACAGAGGAGAAGTCACGGAGACTAACTAGGAAGTCATGTACAAAACGAAACTTTAAAAAATTGTTTAAAAAAACAGCAACCCAATTTAAAAAAATAAAAATCTATATAATAGTTGCTTGTCAATATGTGAAAAAAATGTGATGGTACATAGTAGTGTACATAGCCTTATGGGAAATTTGGAAGGAGAGGGTTTGACAATCTGCTGTATGCCAAAACATGGGCAGATGTCTCCTCTCTAGATGTGGGATGATGGTCGCTCACCTCGCCCTGTTGCAGAGGTGTTTTCTGATGACGACTTTGTTGGCACCTTTCTCGTCTCTTGTCCTTTACCCCCTCTCTGCTGCTTGAGGCCTTGGCTCTGCTGCTCTAGATGCCCGGCAGTGTCGGGTGGGAAAGCCAACCTGGACCACTTTTGAAAGGCGAAGCGTCCTGCTGTGATTTGTCTGTTGATTAAAGTAGCTTCCTCATCTTGTTCCTGGATGTAGCTATGGTCTTCACATGGATTCTGATCCTGACCCCGGCCTTGACCTCCATCCTGCCGTCTCTTTCGGATAGCCTTTCTGATCAGAGGTGTAGCTTGAAGCTCCTGGGCCCTGGTGCAAATAGTGAAATGGGGGCCCCTCCGCTACCAGGTGCCATTTACATTGCTGTGGCAGAAGGGATTGTGGGACCCCTCCTTTAGGCTGCAGAGCCCGCGAGCGACTGCTGCCTCTGCACCCCCTGTAGCTACGCCCCTGTTTCTGATACCTATGGTTCTACGCCTGAGTTTCACGCTTTTCTACATTACTGATTACGCTACTGTCATGACCTCTGGCTGGTTGTATTCTGAATGCCGTACAGGTGACAACCCTTGGTCACTTTCCTGACAATTACGCTAATGCATTAGCACTACCATTAAAGGGATTTTCTCGCTACAAAGATCATATCTCAAATGATGGGGACAGTAAAAATAAGCACTTTTGTAATTGGTTTGCATTACCTAAATCATTTAGTATAGTAGATATAAGCTAATCTGGGCATCTATAGCTATTTCTGCAGCAGCTGGATGGGACACGCCCCCTTTTCTGTGATTGGCTGGCTGGCTGACTGACATTTCATTCAACCTGTTGGGACACGCCCCCGTACGGGAAACGCTGCCTGCACTTTGTGCTTACCCCACCTCTGAGCTGTGAGAATCGAGCTGCCGGAGATGGCTGTGTCTGTATAATGATGGCTCTCCAGTGATAGTTCTATGTACTGAGTAACTGCTAGATTCACTCTCAACTCACATAACACAGTCTTATACCCTGTGCTCCCCCCATATAACAACCTTATACAATGCTCTCCCCCCATATAACAGTCTTATACAGTCTGTTCCTATCACCCATCTAACAGCCTTATACCGTATGCTGTACCTCCTGCCTGATAACAGAGGGAGGAGGGAGGGGGCAGAGAGCATTTCTCACACTTGCTTCATCAGTTCAGGCTGTATGTATAACTGCTTACACCAATGGAGAGGTACTGGTTACAAGGAGCTTGTGTAGCCTGAGAGGGAGCTGACAGCTCTGCAGCCAGAAGCATAGCAGGATGTCTGCAAAGCTGACATCCTCTCCCTTCCACTGCTTCACACAGAATGATGTCACAGCTCTTCAGTGAGGAGAGACTCGCCTACTGGGAGGAGAGACTCGCCCCTGGATTTGAAACTGATAGAATCAGCTCAAGTGTACGAAAGCTTCATACGATAAAACCCCTTTAACAATCCATGGTTACACTAGAGAACAAGACCTGGAGATCGAGCTTTCTTGCCTTGAGGTTGACAACCATTAAATCTCTTAGGCTCGGTTCATGTCTGCGTCCGAGGTTCAGCTCTGAACCTGTGTCACAGAGGTGTGAACAGACCCTTTTAATGACCGACACAACCAGCACCTGACAGACCCCATTGACTACATTGGGGTCTGCCGGGTTTCCATTGCGCTGTTTCCGCTATTTCAGTTTTTTGGCAGCACACAGTACATTCCCCATCCAGAACTGATGCACACTCAGCCGATCGGAGGGAGCATGTCTATAGGGGATCTGGAGGAATAACTTCTCGCCTATACTCTGCACTGATGAGAGACAAACACCCTAAAACAGCTGTCTGCAGAGGAACTTCAGTAAGTTGGATGCAACCGGAGGTACACTACATCCAATAGGTGAGGCTACAGAGTCTTAGCTCTTATCCCTAATGCTTATTTGAATATAAAGTATTTCGATTGCAGTAGAGCGGACATGGCATACAAGTCTCCACACACCTACATTGTTTCCCTAATGTGGAATGTTACCCCTTTTGAGCTACATGAGGGTTGTGTACATCAAATCCTTCATCTAAGTGTTTTATCTATGAGGGGATACGGGGGGTAGTGGGGTGATCTATTAGAAACATCCAGCATGAAAAGGGGGTATGTGGAAGTGTCTATTGGAATCACGCATGAAGGGGCTATGCTGGAAGTGATCTATTGGGGACATCCGCATGAAGGGGCTTATGCTGGAAGTGATCTATTAGTGACATCGGCATGAAGGAACTTATTCTGAAGTGATCTGTTAGTGACATCCAGCATGAAGGGGCTATGCTGGAAGTGATCTATTAGTGACATCCGGCATGAAGGAACTATTCTGGAAGTGATCTGTTAGTGATATCCAGCATGAAGGGGCTATGCTGGAAGTGATCTAGTAGGGACATCCAGCATGAAGGACCGATTAGGGAAGTGATCTAGTGGTGGCATCCAGCATGAAGTGTATATGCTGGAGGTGATCTATTAGTGACATCCGCATGAAGGGGCATATGCTGGAATTGATCTATTAGTGAATTCCAGCATGAAGGGCTATGCTGGAAGTGATCTATTGTGACATCCAGCATGAAGGGGCTATGCTGGAAGTAATCTATTATGACATCCGCATGAAGGGCGATGCTGGAAGTGATCTATTGGTGACATACAGCATGAAGGGGCGATGCTGGAAGTGATCTATTGGTGACATACAGCATGAAGGGGCTATGCTGGAAGTGATCTATTAGTGACATCCAGCATGAAGGGGCTATGCTGGAAGTGATCTATTAGTGACATCCAGCATGAAGGGGCTATGCTGGAAGTGATCTATTAGTGACATCCAGCATGAAGGGGCTATGCTGGAAGTGATCTTTTTGTGAAATCCAGCATGAAGGGGCTATGCTGGAAGTGATCTATTAGTGACATCCAGCATGAAGGGGCTATGCTGGAAGTGATCTATTGACAACTGTAAAGTAGTTAACCTCTCCTAATCCAAGGTGTATGAGGAGCCTTGTATCTGGAAGTCTAAAATATAACTTGCTTGAATAGAAACAAATAGTCAGAAATTAAGAGGGCATCATTGGGTCGTAAAGTCTGGCTATGGTTGTAGATCAAATTATCTACCATTGGGGAACAGGAGATCCTGACCCACCAGCCGCTCCTTGCTCTTAGTGCTTCAGGATGCTGTTATCCTTTCATTACTATTGTTAACCTCTTGATTGATTGTGGTTGCTTGACTTTCTCCAGGCAGGTTCAGAATGTGCACACGGCTCTGGACATGTGGGTCCCAGAATACCAGGAGATTCGTGGGAAGATGATGACTGGACATGTAGAGTATCAGATTGTGGTGGTCTCCTCTCTACCTGCTTTCAAGTCAGCCAGACACCGTCCTGAGGATGTGGTACAGTTTGTGGTAAGTACACATTGGTGATCATGACTCGTGGGCTCGTTTCATGTTGTAGTAATAGTTGGGTCATAGACAACCATTCATGGTCAGAGAATCTAAGTTACGTGTTTTCATCATTCAGTTAAATCTTTCTTGGTGAGTATCTAAGAGTCAAACTAGATTGGCTAACCGGCTGTACCATTTACACTCCGCTATAAACTGAGCACCCACAGGATTTAAATCAGACTGTGAACGGACCGCCCGCTGTATTTATACGACACTGTGGACTGACCGACCACTTTATTTATATGACACTGAGGACTTACCGACCACAGTATTTATACGACACTGAGGACTGACCGACCACGGTATTTTAAAAAATGACTGACGAACAGTGACACTGAGGACTGAACGTATACACATGAACTGGTATTTATACGACACTGAGGACTGACCGACCATGGTATTTATACGACACTGAGGACTGACCGACCATGGTATTTATACGACACTGAGGACTGACCGACCACAGTATTTATACGACACTGAGGACTGACCGACCACAGTATTTATACGACACTGAGGACTGACCGACCACAGTATTTATACGACACTCAGGACTGACCGACCACAGTATTTATACGACACTGAGGACTGACCGACCTACAGTATTTATACGAGCACTGAGGACGACCGCCCACAGTATTTATAGAGACTGAGGACTGACCGACCACAGTATTTATACGACACTGAGGACTGCGACCCGAACTCACAGTAATCATTATACGAGACTGAGGACTGACCGACCACAGTATTTATACGACACTGAGGACTGACCGCCCACAGTATTTATACGACACTGAGGACTGACCGACTACAGTATTTATACGACACTGAGGACTGACCGACCACAGTATTTATACGACACTGAGGACTGACCGACCACAGTATTTATACGACATTGAGGACTGACCGACCACAGTATTTATACGACACTGAGGACTGACCGACACGGTATTTATACGACACTGAGGACTGACTGCCCACAGTATTTATACAAGAATGAGGACTGACCGACCACAGTATTTATACAAGAATGACGACACGATACAAGCGTGAACGGACCACTGAGTATTTATACAAGAATGAGGACTGACCGACCACAGTATTTATACGAGACTGAGGACTGACCGACCACAGTATTTATACGACACTGAGGACTGACCGACCACGGTATTTATACGACACTGAGGACTGACCGACAACGGTATTTATACGCCACTGAGGACTGACCGACCCCAGTATTTATACAAGAATGAGGCCTGACTGCCCACAGTATTTATACAAGAATGAGGACTGACCGACCACAGTATTTATACAAGAATGAGGACTGACCGACCACAGTATTTATACAAGAATGAGGACTGACCGACCACAGTATTTATACAAGAATGAGGACTGACCGACCACAGTATTTATTGAGGACTGACCGGCCACAGTATTTATACAAGAATGAGGACTGACCGACCACAGTATTTATATGAAACGGTCAATGGCCTTATTACAGTTTTTACACTAGACTTTGATTTGACTGAATGCAGTTGGTCAGTTCACAGTCTAGTGTTAATGTTGATGTCGGTCAGTCCACAGACTCTTGTACATACTGTGTCTGGTCAGTCCAGGCAGATCACATGCTGCAGTCAGGTACTTCACAATCGGTCAGATCACAGCCAAGTTTAATTGCTGCAGAGTTTTCACTAGACTATGACCAAACAGACTGCAGTAATGACACTAGACTGTGATCTGACCGACTGTAGACGGACCAACAGCAGTATTTACACTGCATTGTGGACTGACTGAGGGCAGAGTTTACATTAGACTATTGAGTGAACAGTTTCAGCATTTACACTAGGCTGTGATCTGACAGGTTCTGGAGTGACTGACTGCAATATTTAGACTGCACCGCGATCTGCCCGGCTGTGGTGTCTACACCGCACCGTGATCTGCCCGGCTGCGGTATACACCGACCGTGATCTGCCCGCTTGCGGTGTCTACAGCGCACCGTGATCTGCCCGGGGCGGGTCTACAGCGCACCGTGATCTGCCGGCTGCGTTGTCTACAGGCACGCGATCTGCCCGGCTGCGGTGTCTACAGCGCACCGCGATCTGCCCGGCTGCGGTGTCTACACCGCACCGTGATCTGCCCGGCTGCGGTGTCTACACCGCACCGTGATCTGCCCGGCTGCGGTGTCTACAGCGCACCGCGATCTGCCCGGCTGCGGTGTCTACAGCGCACCGCGATCTGCCCGGCTGCGGTGTCTACACCGCACCGCGATCTGCCCGGCTGCGGTGTCTACACCGCACCGCGATCTGCCCGGCTGCGGTGTCTACACCGCACCGCGATCTGCCCGGCTGTGGTGTCTACACCGCACCGTGATCTGCCCGGCTGCGGTGTCTACACCAGACTGTTAGTTGACTGTATACTGCATTCATATTAGACTGTAGCCTGATCAAAGCATTTTTAGAAAACTCTCTGGTCTTAGTTCTGGCCACGTGCAGACACTACTAGGAGCGTAGAAGCTTTGTGCATATTGTATTGTATGTGGGACCCTTTTATTCTCGATGTCAGATGCTGAGGACATTTCCACATGTTCAATCCTCTGTAATCCTAAGGTGCTCAGGTAAGTGTCTGTGTGTACAGGGGAGAGGAGGAGGATGGCCAAATGTGAGCGCAAAGGCAGCAACTATCTTTCCCTAATGTCTATTACCAACTGTAGTATAAAGATTGTGCACTCCGTGGGGAGGCGTGTGCTCTAGTAGAAAGGTCATACGGACCATGAACACATAGGGCAAGATGTCAGAAAAGTGGCGTTTCCACGCCAGTTTTAGGCGCATTAATTCAGTGTAAAGAGCGCCCGAAAGACCGATCCTTCCAAAAATCTGGCGTCAGGTATACCTTAGAAAACTTAATGCGCCTTAAAAAGCGCATTGCACCTAAAAAGGCGAAACGCAACAAAAAAGGCGCATTGCGCAACTCACGGCGCATGGCATATCACTGGTAGCATATGTGATGTGCCTATCGAGGCGCATTGCCCGACGGAGGCGAATAACATGTGTAATGCGCCTCAATAGGCGCACAGCGCACCATATTTAGGCGCATTACAAAGTGTCGTTCCCAGCGTATAATGCGCCTAGTTTTGGTGTACAACGGTTCAGTTACAACAAGAATATGGCATCAAAAGTGGTTTTGGCGCAAAATATACCCAAAAACTGGCGTTGGCGTGTTGGGACATGTCGCCCATAGAATTAAGGAAGCCACGGCACTCTAATATAGTTCAGTGGATGTGAAAGTGTTTTATTAGTACAAGGAAGCGGATATCAAAAACAGAATAGTACGGCAGGTGTATAGACTATACGACAATGTCCAGATTACTGCATGAGAACAGATCGACGTGCAAAGGTGCTTTCACATGGAGCGTTTTTGGTGCTTTTTTGTGCAAAACACCGCAATTAATGCTGTACAATTCTGCCCAAAAAAACGCTCCGTGTGAAAGCACCCCAAATGTTATATTAACTGATTCAGACATTGCCAAGTGACATCCGATCTGGGGAAGCCAGCTATAATGTAAGTAGGTCTACACAAATCAATAAGTAGTTGAGTTCCGGCACTTAAGGACAAAAAGAAAGCATAAGAGTAGCCATAAGGGGTAAACAGCCCGAGGTTGGTCCAAGCCTCTAGTAGACCGGCTTGAGGAGCGAGCGGTGGAACGTCCTGTTCTCATGCAGTAATCTGGACATTATCCTATAGTCTGTACACCTGCTGTACTATTCTGTTTTGAATATCCGCTTTTTTGTACTAATAAAGCACTTCTATATGCACTGAACTCTATTTTAGTGCGGTGGATTCATTTTTCTATTTCCAGCTTTAGGGCTTATGTGTCTGGCATTTAAGGAGAGAATACAAGAAATACAAATATGCATAGACATCTCATTGTCATGAAAGTTGCAAAGTAAACTGAAAATCTGTGTGGAGAGAACACGCAGGCTCTTTACTCAGGGGCCACGCAGGCTCGGTGCCGAGGGGCCACGCAGGCTCGTTACTCAGGGGCCACGCAGGCTCGTAACTAAGGAGCCACGCAGGCGCTGTACAGAGGAGCCACGCAGGCTCGTAACTAAGGAGCCACGCAGGCTCGTAACTAAGGAGCCACGCAGGCTCGTAACTAAGGAGCCACGCAGGCTCGTAACTAAGGAGCCACGCAGGCTCGTAACTAAGGAGCCACGCAGGCTCGTAACTGAGGAGCCACGCAGGCTCGTAACTGAGGAGCCACGCAGGCTCGTTAATAAGGGCCACGCAGGCTCGTTAGTAAGGAGCCACGCAGGCTCGGTGCCGAAGGGCCATGCAGGCTCGTTACTAAGGAGCCACGCAGGCTCGGTGCCGAAGGAGCCACGCAGGCTCGTTACTAAGGAGCCACGCAGGCTCTGTGCCGAGGAGCCACGCAGGCTCGGTGCCGAGGGGCCACACAAGCTCGTAACTAAGGAGCCACGCAAGCTCGTTACTAAGGAGCCACGCAGGCCCTGTGCCGAGGAGCCACGCAGGCTCGTTACTAAGGAGCCACGCAGGCTCGTAACTAAGGAGCCACGCAGGCTCGTAACTAAGGAGCCACGCAGGCTCGTAACTAAGGAGCCACGCAGGCTCTGTACCGAGGGGCCGCATCCACGCGGGCTCTGTGCCGAGGGGCCACGCAGACTTAGTGCCTTATATCATACTGTATACTTCTAGGTTTTTTATAGTAATAGTTTTACTCTGCTACATACCGAGCGCTTTTCGGCATCATTGTTTTTCTTTTAGAAATACTAAATTTGGGACCATGGGGTGTTTGGAACTGTTGGAGATGCCAAACCATGAGGAGATCCGGCCTATAGGCAGCCAAGTTAAACTAATCTTTAGTGATTTAACCTGTTTGAGTTCTATTTAGGATTAATAATCTGAATATTGACCCAGCATAGCTCTCTCTACTGTGTCACAATGAAGTCATCTGACCGATGCCAGCCACAACGCAACAGGGACGTTCCAGATGGAGCTGACCTAATTCTGGCAGATTACAAACAGTTTAGTTATGTATGAAAGCACCAGGGGAGCACGTATTGAAGTCATGGGGTCCTTTACGTTCAGTTTTACAGTGAGGATAATAATAATAACAGAGAAGACATTTTTAGTCTGATTTCTATTGTCTTGAATGACAAGATGTTAAACTTTTCAACTCCGAGAATAAAAAATGTCATGAAAAAATCCAAAATGGTGAAGTCCCAACACGCTCTTTGAATTGGGATAAGATTACAATTATTGGCATTTGCTTCAATATTTTTGATGGAGAATCAAATGACTTCAGATTGATTCCAGACCTTCCATCGCCATTAGTGTGGTCATGAAACATGTGAAGCCATGCCGATACTGGAACACACTAAATTGAATTAATAGTATCTACTCCTGGCAGGAACACTCCTGATATTTTTTGTTTGAATTTTAGGCATGAGGTTGCCAAAAAATAATAAGCTGTTACCAAGCCAGCCAGGGCTAAAGAAATGTGCACTTGCAGCTCTGCAGTGAAATAACTTTGATATGTAGCCATCAAGGGCACTTGTGCGAGCTGGCAAGTAAGCACATTCTGAGTGTGATTTTCTTAAAGTGGATGTAAAGGTATAGTCAAAAACGACAGAGGCACAGAAGCAGGGCTCAATATGATGCCTGTCAACTTGGAGGTAATTGCAGCTAAAGGGGATCTATGGGTTATTAAAGGGGTTTTGCCACAAGTAAAATTGACGTGGGAGGCTTGCAATTTAAATAACAAACATTTTCACCATTCATTATCATTAAAAATTCAGCACCGTTTTTGTTTTAGCTGCTCCTTTAGTGATCCATTGTTTACAGCTCGTCTCCAGGGGATACGACCAGGGCTGAGAGCTCCTCACTCCTGGTCAGACATGATTTAAATAACTAAATACTGGAAGGGAAAAAGAACAATCAAATATAACTTTTATTGAAAACAATTAAAATTCAACACCATATCCCAAGCGCACACCATAGCTACACTGTTCAAACTGTGTACGTAAATGTACAAAAATACAAAAAGGGACAGGTGTAGAAATAGTTACATCCAAAAACTACTATCCCTACAAAATCCCTATGGGCTGATCAGCCCTACCTATCAAAGCAGAACTATCGTCCCAAAAAGGACGGTTCTGACACAAAACAACGTCCCCTGGTGAAATGATGTGGGTATAGAAACATGTCGGGACTTTTAGTCCTCTAAATAGTGAGGTGAGAGTATCTGTTTTTCCTTCTCTATTGGATGCTTTATTCACTCAAAAGGAGGTGAGAGTATTTGTGATCCTCCTCTGACTAGATAGCCTTCTCTGCATCTATAGAGGTGATATTTTTTTGCCATATATTTGCATGGATAGGGCTCAATAGGGGTTTGTAGCTATAGGGACAGGATCCTGTCAGAACCGTCCTTTTTGGGACGATAGTTCTGCTTTGATAGGTAGGGCTGATTAGCCCATAGGGATTTTGTAGGGATAGTAGTTTCTGGATGTAACTATTTCTCCATTTTTGTACATTTACACGTACATAGTTTGAACAATATAGCTATGGTGTGCGCTTGGGATATGGTGTTGCATTTTAATCGTTTTCAATAAAAGTTATATTTTATTGTTCTTTTTCCCTTCCAGTATTTTTTTTTTTATAATTGTAATTTTTATTAAAGATTTTAACAAATTGGAAAGTGAAAACAAAGTATTGTCCATTGTTAAACAGACATTCAACAAAGCTTTAATAGTCAAGAATATAATTTTACAATCTTCAAAAACAATAAAAGAGAGTAATGCTTCCAAAAACATTAGGGGGGGGGGGGCTGCACTAGACGGGGAGGCAAAGGGTAGGAGCGGGGTGAGGGGGTAGAGAGATGTGGCAAGTCCGCTCATGGCGGATGGCGAATCCAATAAACATCCAATTCAGACCATACTTTGTCGAAGGGCTCTAATTTGTCATGGAGGGAAGCCGTCACGTATTCCAGTCTACGGACCTCCCTAATCCTGTGATAAAGGTCTACTAACTCTGGGGGAGAGTCTTGTCGCCACATGCAGGATATCAAGCATCTAGCAGCTGTACGAATGTGTGTGAACAGTTGAGATCTCTCCTTGGTTAGCCCAGGAACAGGCCCATTATGCAGGTATGTGAGGGGGTCCAGATCAATCCTGACACCAAAGAGCGCTGTAGAGAAATCTCCCACCTGTTTCCAGAAAACCTGAAGAACTGGGCAATCCCAGAAAATGAGTGTACCCACCGAGAGTCCACAACGCCAACATGTTTGTGGGAGCTGAGGGTTCCATTTATGCAATATATCTGGGGTATGCTACCAAAATAGCAATATTTTGTATAAATTTTCCTTATAAGTGGTGCACACTGAGGGCTTTGCCATGGCTCTCCAGATAATATGCCAGGTGGAGTAAGGGATAGATCTGCCCAAGTAAGTCTCCCATTTAGTCTTGTATTTGTGAATCAGTTCCTCGCCAGGTTTAGGTTCCCTTAAGATAGAATATATGGTTGAAATGAGTCCCTTTGTCGAGGTACCTATTTTGCGTAGGAGTTCAAACTGGGTCGGGGCCGATATCACATTGGTGCCATAGAGAGAGGAAAAGAGATGAGAGATCTGCAAATAATGAAAGTGAGCCCTAGCGGGAAGGTTATACATGTCCTGCAACTTTTCAAAGGTATCAGCCTTCTATCCCTGGCCTCTGTTATATCACACAAATCTAAAGAGCCATGGCCCAC
>JAODAL010065238.1:0-18325 GCA_025379985.1 Phyllomedusa bahiana | reverse complement strand
TCCGAGCTGCGCCCCACTTTTCCTGCTGGGGGCAGTCACTGTAAAATACATTATTTAAACCTGTATTTACCCGGATTACACCCCTGAAATTATCCTCCAAGCTGCACTCACAAATTCTGCGGGTGCTTTCACTGTCCATACATTATTTAATCCTGACGACCTTTAGTTACATCCTGTATTTTCCCCAGAGCTGCGCTCACTATTCTGCTGGCAGTCACTGTACATAAATTATTATCCTGTACTAAATCCTGAGTTTACATCCTGTATTATCCCCCAAAGCTGCACTCACTATTCTGCGGGTGCAGTCACTGTACAAAAATTACTTATCCTGTACTGACCCTTTGGGGTTACATCCTGTATTACCCCTCCAGAGCGGCTCACTATTCTGCTGGCACTTTATACAATTATTTCTGGGGGTTTTTCCCTTCAGTCCAGTGTGATGTTTTTTGCGCACGAGAGCCCGGAGAGGCTGATGGGTTGTGCAGGTTTTTTTTGGCCTCTGTGGGTTTTCCGCAAATGTTTCCCGCTCTGGGGATTTTTTACATTCCCGGGTTTTTTCCCCTGAGCCGGGGTGGCTGTGGACTGAACCCAGACACGGCGCATTAAATTTTCCCTCATTGTCTCACGCCCCCGGGCCCTCTGTCGGGGGCCCCCCTCTCTGCCCAATAAAAGGCTGCCCCGGGCCCCCTCCCCCTCTGACATAAAGACTGCTGCCCCCCAGCCCCCTCCTCTCTCACATATAGACTTCTGCTCCAGCCCCCCCCTCTCTCACATAAAACCCTGCTGCTCCAGCCCCTTCTCTTCTCACTTTAAACTCCCTGCTCCACCCCCCTTCTCTCTCATATAGACTGCTGCCCACCCCTTCTTTTCAACATATAAAAACTGCTGCTCCAGCCCCCTTTCCTTTCCCACAAATATACTGCTGCTCCACCCCCCTCCCTCACAAAAAATTTGCTGCTCCACCCCCTCCTTTTCTCACATATAGCCCTTTTGCTGGGTTCCCCTTCTACTAAACTTTTAGTCGGGCTGCTCCACCCTCCTTCTCTCTCAAAATATAGACTGCTGCCGAGCCCCCTCCCCCTTTTCCACATAAAGACTGCTGCTCCACCCCCCTTTCTATCTCACTTTTATTTCTCTGCTCCGCCCCCTCCTCTCCCCCAAAAACTGCTGCCCCACCTCCCCCTCTCACATATAGATTTGGCTGCTCCACCCCCCTTCTCCTCACATAAAAAAAAGCGCTCCAGCCCCCTTCTCCTCACATAGAGACTGCTTGCCCACACCCTCCTTTTCTCACATAAGACTGCTGCCCACCCCACTCCTCTTTTCACATATAGACTGTTTGCTCCAGCCCCCTCCCCCTCCCCACATAAAAGACTGCGCTCCACTCACCCTCCTCACATTAGACTCTGCTCCACCCACTCCCTTTCACAAATAGACTGCTGCCCCAGCCCCCTCCTCTCTCCTTACAATTTGCTGCCCCCACCCCTTTTTCCCTTTTCCTCAAAAAATAGACTGCTCTCCAGCCCCTCCTCTCCCAGTATAACTGCGCTCCAGCCCCCTCCTCTCCCCAACATATAGACTCCCTTGCTCCAGCCACCCCCTCCTCACATATACACTGCTGCAGCCCCTCCTCTCTCACATATAGACGGCTGCTCCAGCCCCCCCTCATCACATATAAAACCTGCTGCCAAGCCCCCTCCTCCCCTCAAAATATAGATTTGGCTGCTCCAACTCCTCCTCCCCACATACAGACTGCTGCCCCACCCCCCTTTCCTCTCAAATAAACTTTTGTTTTAAACCCCTCCTCCTCTCACATATAGACTGTTGCTCCAACCCCCTTCTCACATCCCAACTGCTGCCCACCCCCTCCTCTCAAATAAGACTGTTGCCCAGCCCCCCCTTTCCCCCCATATAACTGCTGCCCACCCCCTCCTTTTCCTCCCCATATAACGTTTGCTCCAGACTCCCCCTCTAAACATATAGACGCTGTTTCCCAACCCCCTTAAACTCTCACATATAGACTGCTGCTCCAGCCCCCTTATTCTCCCCAACATAGAACTGCTGCTCCAGCACCTCCTCTCTCACTTTAAAACCCCTTGTTGTTTCCAGCCCATTCCTCCTCACATATAAAACTGCGCCCCCAGCCCCCCCCTCCTCACATATAGACTGCTGCACTAGCCCACTCCTCTCTCACATATAGACTGCTGCTCCAGCCTCCTCCTCTCTCACATATAGACTGCTGCTCCTGACCCCTCCTATCACATATAGACTGCTGCTTCAGCCCCTCCTCTCTCACATATAGACTGCTTCTCCAGTCCCCTCCTCTCTCACAAAAAACTGCTGCCCACCCCCCTCCTTTTCACATAAAGACTGCTGCCCAGCCCCTCCCTCTCACATATAGACTTTGCCCACCAAACCTTTCCTCTCTCACTATAAGCCCTCGCTCCAGCCCCCCCCCTCTCACATATGGGACTGCGGGTTTCCACCCCCCTCCTCTCTCAAAATATAACTGCTCCCTCCAGCCCCCTCCTCTCTCCATTGGGATTTTGCTGCCCCCAGCCCCTTCCCCCTCTCACATAAAAACTGCTGTTTCCACCCCCTCCTCTCTCACATATAGACTGCTGATCCAGCCCCCTCCTCTCTCACATATAGACTGCTGCTCCAGTCCCCCTCCTCTCTAAAAATATAGACCCCTGCCCCCGGGCCCCTTCCTCTCTCAAAATATAGACTGCTGCTCCACCCCCTTTCCCTCTCACATATAGCCCTGCTGCCCCCACCCCCCCCTCTTCCAAAAAATAAACTGCTTCTCCACCCCCCCTCTCTCACATATAGACTGCTCCCCAGCCCCCTCCCTCCATATATAAGACTGTTGTTTCCTGCCCATTTCCCCCTCCCCCAAAATATAGTTGCTGATACACCCCCCTCCCCCCAAACCCATTAGATTTGCTGGCCCAAACCCCTTTTCCCTCTCAACATATAGACTGCTGCTCCGGCCCCCTCCCTTCTCACATATAGACTGCTGGTCCAGCCCCCTCTCTTCTCACATATGGGACTGCGCCCCACCCCCCCCCAAACCCTCAAATAAAGACTGCTTCTCCACCCCCCTCCTCTCTCAAAATAGATTTGCTGCTCCAGCCCCTCCCTCCTTACATATAGACTGCTGCTCCCGCCCCCTTCTCTCTCACATATAGACTTTTTGCCCTGCCCCCCCCCTTCCTCTCTCACATTAGACTTTTTGCACTACCCCCCTTTCTCACATAAGATTTCTGCTCAAGCCCCCTCCCCCTCACATTAACTGCGCTCCAGCCCCCTTCCCCTTTAAAACAAAATAGACTGATGCTCCAGCCTCTTCCTCTCTCACATATAAAATGTTGCTCCGGTCCCCTTCTCTATCATATATAGACTGCTGTTCCAGCCCCCCCCCCTCTGTCCCCATAAACTGCTCCCTCCCCCCCTTCCCCTTCTCACATATAGACTGCTGCCCACCCCCCTCCTCCCCCTTCACATATAACTGCTGCTCCAACCCCCCCCCTTTTTTTCACATATAGCCCTGCTGCCCAAACCCCCCCTCCTCTCTCACATATAGACGGCTGCCCCCAACCCCCCCCCCCTCTCTCACATAAAGACTGCTGTTTCCAGCCCACTCCCCCCGTCACATTTTTTAAATTTGCTTTTCTCTTTTTTCCTCTCTCTTCACTTTTTAACTTTTGCCCCCCAAACAAACCCTTCCTCCCCTCACATTTTGATTGCTGCCCCCACCCCCTCCTCCCAAATTTTAGACTGCTGCCCCGGGTCCCCTTTTTCAAACACATATAATTTGCTGCCCCAGCCCCTTCTCTCTCAAAATTTTGATTTGCAGCTCCCCCCCCTTTCCCTCTCTCATATAGATGTTTGCCCCCGGTCCCCTTTCTCTATCACATTTTAATTTCGGCTCCACCCCCTCCCTCTCTCACAAAATATAACTTCTCCTCCAGGCCCCCCTTCCTCTCACAATAAAACTTCGCCCACCCCCCTTCTCTCTCACATATAGACTTCCTGCTCCTGCCCCCCCTCCTCTCCACATATAATTGCTGCCCTCCCCCCCTCCTCTCTTACAAAATAACGGGCTGCTGGGGGCCCCCTCCTCTCACATATACACTGCTGCAGCCCCCTCCTTTTCCTCACTTATATCCCCGCCCCTCCAGCCTCCCCATCTCAAAATATAGCCCTCTTCCCACCCCCCTCCTCTCCAAAATATAAACCCTGCCCGGGCCCCCCCTCTCTTAATATATTGACTGCTGCCCCACCCCCCCTCCTGTGGGGGGGGGGGGGGGGTTTGGCTGCTTTTACCCCCCCCTACTTTTACATGTAACTGTTTCTCCAGCCACTTCCTTTCTCACATAAAACCCCTTGCTGCTCCGGTCCCTTTCTCTATCAAATATAGACTGCTGTTTCCCCCCCCCCCTTTTCAACAAATTGCCCTGCGTTTCCAGCCCCCTACTCTCTCCATATTAGCTGCTCCAGCCCCCCCTCTCTCAAATATAGATTTGCTCCCTTCCACCCCCTCCCCCCCTCACATATAACTGTTTCCCCAAAACCCCCCCCCCCTTTTCCCATATATTTCTCGCAGACAAACCTCCTTTTTTTCACATATAGACCCCTGCTCCCCAACCCTCCCTCACATATAACTGCTGCCCACCCCCCTTCCTTTTCTCCATATAGACTGCTGCCCGGGGCCCCCTCCCTTCTCACAAAAAGCCCTGCTGCTCCACCCCCTTCCCTCCCCAAAAATTTTGGACTGATCCCTCCACCCTTTCTTCCTCTCTCACAAAAGACGTTGCTCCCCCCCCTACTCTCTCACTTTATAACTGCTGCTCCAAATCCCACTCCTCTTCACAATAGACTGCGCTCCAGCCCCCCTTCTCACATATAACGGGCTGCCCACCCCCCTCCGTTTCTCACATATTAACCGCTGTCCGGGCCCCCTTCTCTCACATATCGACGGGCTGCTCCAAACCCCTCCTCCCACTTATAAAACTTCTGCCCAAACCCCCCTCCTCTCCCAAAATAACTTCTCCCACCCCCCCCTCTCTCACATAGGGACTGCTGCTTAAACCCCCAACCCTCACAATAGACGTTTCCCCTTTTTCCCTTTCCTTTCCATATAACTGCTGCCCCGGGTTCCCGTTCTTTTTCACATAAAACTCCCTTTTTTCCAAAGCCGCCACCCCTTGACACATAGACTGCTGTTTCCACCCCCTCCCCCCCCAACATATAGATTTGCTTTCCCCCCCCTCCCTTCAGGGGAAAACTCGCCCAGCCCACTCCTCTCCCACATATAGACTTCTGCTCCAGCCCCCTCCTCTCTCACATATAGACTTCTGCTCCTGTCCCCTCCTCTTTCACATATAGATTGCTGCCCCTCCCCCCCCCCCTCTTTACAAAAAAAGACGTGCTCCCCCCCCCCCTCCCACATATACCCCTGCCGGGCCCCCTCCTCCCTCACAAAAAAATCCCTGCTGCTCCACCTCCTCCCCCCTCTCACAAATAGCCCTGCGTTTCCCCCCCCCTCCTCTCTCATTAAAAAAACCGGGGCCTGCCCACCCCCTCCCCCTTTTCATATATAGACTGCTTTCCACCCCCTCCCTTTTTCCCCGAAAAAAACGGGCTGCTCCACCCCACTCCCCCTCTAAACATATAGACTTTTTGCCCCCCCACCCCCCTCCCTCTCCATAAAGCCCTTCGCTCCTGCCCCCTTCCTCTTTACAATAGATTGCGGGGCCCTTTGCCCCCTCCCCCTCTTACATATAGACTGCTGCTCTAGCCCCCCTCCTCTCCAAAAATAGACGGGCTGTTTCCTGCCCCCCCCCTCTCACATTACACTGTTTGGAAACCCCCTCCTCCTCACAATATATCCCTGCGCCCCCACCCCCCTCTCCACCAAAAAACCTGCTCCCCACCCCCTCCTCTCTCCCCTTTTTTATAAACCCCTGCCCCCCCCCCTCGCCCCAAAAAGACTGCTGCCCAAACCCACTCCCATTCACATAAGCCCCCTTTGCCCCCCCCTTTTCAACAAAAGCCAGGCTCCCCCCCCCCTCCCCCTCACAAAACAGATTGCTGATAAAAGCCCCCCCCCTCTCTCCACATTGAGTTCTGCTCCACCCCCTCCTCTCTCACATTTTTAAACTTCTGCTCCACCCCCTTTTCCCTCCCACTTTATAAAACGCGGCTTTTGCCCCCTCCTCAAACATATAACTGTTTCCCCCCACCCACCCACCCCTCCTCTCTCAAAATTAAGAACCTTTTCCCCCCCCCCTCCCCCCTTTTCAAAATAAAGCCCCGCGGGCTCCCGCCCCTCCCCCCCCTTACAAATAGACTGTCTGCCCGGGCCCCCCCCCTTTCTACATATAGACGCTGGTCCACCCCCTCTCTTCTAAAATTTATGGGACTGTTTCTCCAGCCCCCCCTCTCTCACAAATAAGTTTCCTCCACCCCCTCCTTGGGGGGGTTCACATATAGCCCTTCTGCTCCACCCCCTCTTCCTCACATATAGACTCGCTCTAGCCCCCCCCCTCTAATAAAAGGGAACTGTTTTCCCCCAAACACCCCTCCTTTTCTCACATATAGCCCGGGCTTTCTCCCCCCCCCTCCTCTCTCACAAATAAAACTTTTTTCCCCCAGCCCCCTCCCCCTTAAAATATAGACTGTTTTGCTCCACCCCCCTTCTCTTTTCACATATAGACTTTTTGGCTCCTCCCCCCCCTCCCCCCCCCACCCCAAAAATAGACCGTTGCTCCACCCCCTTCCCCCAAACATAAAAAGACTGCGCCCCAAACCCCCCTCCCCTTTTCACTTTAAAAGACGGGCGCCCCCCTACCCCCTCCTTTTCCACTTTATAGACTGCTTTTTCCGCCTTTTCCTCTCTCACATAAAGACTTTTCTCCGGTCCCCTTCTCTACCCAACATATAGCCCGCTGCCCACCCCCCTCCTCTGCCCACTTTATAGACGCGCTCCCACCCCCTTCCTCCCCACAAAAGACTGCTGCTCCACCCCCCACCTCTCTCATATAGA
Source organism: Phyllomedusa bahiana (assembly GCA_025379985.1). Classification (NCBI taxonomy): domain Eukaryota; kingdom Metazoa; phylum Chordata; class Amphibia; order Anura; family Hylidae; genus Phyllomedusa; species Phyllomedusa bahiana. Next base: position 11,274 of record JAODAL010065238.1, on the reverse strand, counting down.
CTGCTGCTCCACCCCCCTCCCTTTTCACTAAAACCCTTGCTGCTCCAGCCCCCTCCTCTTTCACAAATAGACTGCTGTTTCCCCCCCCTCCTCTTTTCACATAAAACCCTGCTGCTCCACCCCTCTTCCTCTCTCACATATAGACTGTTGCTCCTGTCCCCTTCTCTATCACATATAGACTTTTTGCTCCACCCCCCCTCCCCCCTGTCACATAAAAGACTCTGCCCCACCCCTTCTCCCCTCAAAATAAAGCGCTGCTCCACCCCCTCCTCCTCACAATAAAACTGCTGCCCCAAACCCCCCCTCCTCTCTAAACATAAAACTGCTGCCCCAAACCCCCCTCCTCTCTCACATAAAGACTGCTGCCCCAAACCCCCCCTTCCTCTTTCCCCATATAGACGGCTCTCCCCCCCCCTTTCCCCCTCTCACATATAGCCTGCTGCTCCAACCCCCTCCTCTCTCACATAAGACTGTTTGGCTCCCCCCACCCCTTTCTCCATATACACTCTTCTTCTTCTTCCCTTTTTCACTTTTAAGACTGTTCAAAAACCCCCCTCCTCTCTCAACATAAAATTTTTTTGGGGCTGAAACACCCCCCTCCTCTCCCCACATAAAAGACTGCTGCCCCCGGCCCCCCTTTCCCTTTCTCACATATGACTGCGGCCCCCCCCTTCCCCTCTCCACATAGGGACGATGTTTCCAGCCCCTTCCTCTCTCACATATAAACTTTGCCCACCCCCCCCCTCTCTAAACATATAGACCGGCGGGTTTCCCCCCCCCTCCCTCCTTACAAAACGTTTGTTTCCCGGGCCCCCCCCCTTTTTCCCCCACATATAGACTGCTGGTCCAGCCCCCTCTTTTCTCAAATAAAAACGGGCTCTCCAGCCCCCCCTCTCTCCCATATAGAGTTCTGCCCCGCCCCCTCCTCCCCCAAAATAAAATTTTCGCTCCCCCCCTCTTCCCCTACATATAGACTCTGCTCTACCCCCCTCCTCAAATTATATAACGGGCTTTCCCAGCCCCCCCTCCTCTCCCCACTATAGACTGCTTTTTCCCACCCCCCCCTCTCCACAATAACTGCTGCTCCCCCCCCCCTCCCCCCCTTACATATAGACTGCTGCTCCAGCCCCCTTCTCTCTCACATATAGACTTCTGCTCCTGTCCCCTCCTCTCTCACATATAGACTGTTGCTCCAGCCCCCTTCTCACATATAGACTGCTGCTCAAGCCTCCTCCTCTCACATATAGACTGCTGCTCCAGCCCCCTTCTCTCTCACATATAGACTGCTGCTCCAACCCCCTCCTCTTTCACATATAATTTGCTGCCCAACCCCCTCCCCCTCACAAAAAGACTGCTGCCCACCTTTTCCCCTCCCCTCACATATAGCCCTTTGTTGCTCCGGCCCCCCTTTTCTCTATCACATATAAAACTGCTGTTTCCAGCCCCCCCCCTCTGTCCAATAGACTGCTGCTCCAGCCCCCTTATCTCTCACATATAAAACTGCGCTCCAGCCCCCTCCTCTCTCACATATAGACTGCTGCTCCAGCCCCCTCCTCTCTCACATATAGACTGCTGCTCCAACCCCCTCCTCTTTCACATATAGACTGCTGCTCCAACCCCCTCCTCTCTCACATATAGACTGCTGCTCCAACCCCCTCCTCTCTCACATATAGACTGCCGCTCCACCCCCCTCCTCTCACATATACACTGCTTCTTCTTCTTCCTCTCTTCACATTTAGACTGCTGCTCCAACCCCCTCCTCTCCCAAAATAGATTGCTGCCCAAAGCCCCCCCTTTTCACATATAGACGCTGCACCTTCCCCCCAAATCAAAATAGACTGTTTGCTCCACCCCCTTCCTCTCACATATAAAAACTGCGTTTCCAGCCCCCCCCCTCTCTCATAAGAGGCTGCTCCAGTCCCCTTCTCTATCACATATAGACTGCTGCTCCAGCCCCCTCCTCCCCCCACTTAATAGACTTCTGCTCCACCCCCCCTCTCTCCCCAAAATAGACTTCTGCTCCCCCCCCCTCCTCCTCCATATTGACTGCTGCTCAAACCCCCCCTACTTTTTACATAAAGACCTGCTGTTTCCAGCCATTTCCTTTCTCCATATAACTGCGCTCCGTCCCCGTTCTTTTATCACATATAGATTTTGCTGCCCCCAGCCCCCCCTTTTTCACATATTATTTTGCTGCCCCACCCCCTATTTCTCCCCAAAAATATAGACTCTGTTTCCAAAGCCCACCCTCTCTCCATATAGACTGCTGCCCCCCCCCCCCCTCCTCTCTCACATTTAGACTGTTGCTCCAACCCCCTCCTCTCTCACATATAGATTGCTGATACAGCCCCCTCCTCTCTCACATATAACTTTCTCTCCGGGCCCCCTCCCTTCTACATATAAAACTGCTGCTCCAGCCCCTTCCTCTCTCACATATGGACTGATGCTCCAGCCTCTTCCTCTCTCAAAAATATAACTTTTTGTTTCCACCCCCCCTACTTTTCTCCATATATACTGCTGCTTCCACCCCACCCTCTCCCCACATATAGACGTGCTCCACCCCCCTTTTTCCCCACATATAGACTGCTGCTCCCGCCCCCTCCTCCTCACATATAGCCCTTTTCTGCTCCACCCCCCCTCTCTCCAAATAGACTTCTGCTCCTTTTCCCCCTCCCTTTTTCACATAAAAATTGCTGTTTACTCCCCCCCTCCTCTTTTTACATATAACTCCTGCTCTTCCCCCCTCCCTCACATAAAGACGCTGCTCCTCCCCCCCCCCTCTCACAATACCTGCGCACCCCCCTCCTCTCTAAAAAAATATATTCTGGGGGCTCCCACCCCTCCTCCTCTCTCACATATAAAACTGCGGGCCCCAGCCCCCCCTTTTCCCCACATAAGACCGCTCCCCCTCCAGCCCCCTCCTCTCTCACATATAGACTGCTGCTCCCCCCAAACTCCTCAAACACATATAGACGGCTTCTTTTTGCTTCCTCTCTTTTTTTTCACATTTAGACGGGTTGTTTTCCAAACCCCCCCTCCTCCTCAATACAGATTGCTGATACAGCCCCCCCCCCCTCTCACATAAAGAGTTCTGTTTCCCACCCCCCCTCCTCTCTCACAAAATAGACTTTTTTTCGTCCAGCCCCCTCTTCTCTCACATATAGACTGCTGCTCTAGCCCCCTCCTCTAATATATAGACTGCTTCTCCAGCACCCCTCCTCTCTCACATATAGACTGCTTCTCCAGCCCCCTCCTCTCTCACATATAGACCGCTGCTCCAGCCCCTCCCTCCTTACATATAGACTGCTGCTCCGGCCCCCTCCCTTTCCCCACTAAGACTGCGGTCCACCCCCTCTTTTCTAAAAATATAACTGCTCTCCAGCCCCCCCTCTCTCACATATAAGTTTCTGCTCCGGGCCCCCCTCCCTCGCACTTTTAAAAGACTTCTGCTCCACCCCCTCTTTCTCTCACATATAGACTGCTGCTCTAGCCCCCCCCCAAATAAAAATTCCTGCTTCTTTTTTCCCCAGCCCCCTCCCTCTCAAAATTAAAAGGAAACAGCTTCTCCCCCCCCCCCCCTCTCACATATAACTGCTGTTTCCGGGCCCCCCTCCCTCCTTACATATAGACTGCTGCTCCAGCCCCCTTCTCTCTCACATATAGACTTCTGCTCCTGTCCCCTCCTCTCTCACAAAATAAAACTGTTTCCCCCCCCCCCTTTTCTCACTTTTATAGACGCTGCTAAAGCCTCCTCCCCCTCAAAAATTAGACGTTTGTTTTCCACCCCCTTCTCCCTCTCACATATAGACGGGCTGCTCCAACCCCTCCCCCTTCACATAAAAACGGGTTTGCTCCTAACCCCCTCCTCCTCACATATGGGGAACGCTGCCCCAAAGCCTCTTCCCTCTAAACATATAGACGGGTTGTTTCCGGCCCCCTTTCCCTCTATCACATATAGCCCGCGCCCCGCCCCCTCCTTTTGTCACAAAAGGGACTGCTGCTCCCCAGCCCCCCTTCTCCTCACATAAAAAGACTGCTGCTCCAGCCCCCCCCTTTCTCTAAACAATAACTGCGCTCCAGCCCCCTCCTCCTCAAAATATAACGCTGTTTTCCGGGCCCCCTCCTTTCCACCCCAAAACCATATAGACTCCCTGCCCCAACCCCCCCCCCTCTTTCCCCCATATAAAACCTGCTGCCCCCAACCCCCCCTCCTCTCTCCATAAACTGCTGTTTTCCCAACCCCCTCCCTCTCACATAAAACGTTGCCCCAAACCCCCAACCCCCCCTCCCCCAATAAACGGCTTCTTCTTTTTTCCTCTCTTCACTTTTAAAAGACTGTTGCTCCAACCCCCCTCCTCTCCTCACATACAGATTGCTGATACAGCCCCCTCCTCTCTCACAAAATAGACTGTTTGCCTTCCGCCCCCCCTCCCTTTCTCACATATAACGCTGCTCCCCTCTTCCCCCCCTCACATATAAAACGGTTGCTCCACCCCCCTCCTCCTCAAATAAAACCGCTCCCCAGCCCCTCCCTCCTTACATATAGACTGCTGCTCCGGCCCCCTCCCTTCTCACATATAGACTGCTGGTCCAGCCCCCTCTCTTCTCAAATATAGACTGCTGCTCCAGCCCCCTCCTCTCTCAAAAAATAATTTCTGCTCCACCCCCCCTCCTCTCCAAAATATGGGGATTTTTCTGCCCCAGCCCCTCTTTTTCTCACATATAATTTCGTTTCTACCCCCCTCCTCAAATTTATATAGCCCTTGCTTTTTTCCCCCAACCCCTTTCCTCTCTTCACATAAAGACTGTTTTCTCCAGCCCCCTCCTCTCTCACAATAAAACTTTTTGCTCCAGCCCCCCCCCCCTTTACATATAAACTGCGCTCCACCCCCCCTTCTCTCTCCCCAATATATTTTTTCTGCTCCTGTCCCCCCCTCTCTCCATATACGTTGCTCCACCCCCCTTTTCCCCACATATTAGACTCGGTTTAAAGCCTCCTCCTCTCAAAATAAAACTGCTGCCCACCCCCTTCCCTCTCTCACATATAGACTGTTTTGCTCCCCAAACCCCCCCCCCTTTTCACAAAATGACGCTGCCCCAAACCCCCTCCTCTCTCACATATAACTGCGCTCCACCCTCTCCCCTCTCACATATAGACTGTTGCCCCCGGTTTCCCCTTCCCCTTCACAATATAGACTGCTGCTCCAGCCCCTCCCCTTGTCACAAATAACCTGCTCCACCCCCTTATCTCTCACAATAGCCCTCTGCCCCAAGCCCCCCCTCTCCACATATAGACTGCTGTTTCCAGCCCCCTCTCCTCACATATAGACTGCTCCCTCCAACCCCCTCCTCTTAAAAATAAACTGCTCCAGCCCCCTCCTCTCTCACATATAGACTGCTGCTCCAACCCCCTCCTCTCTCACATATAGACTGCTGCTCCAGCCCACTCCTCTCACATATACACTGCTTCTTCTTCTTCCTCTCTTCACATTTAGACTGTTGCTCCAACACCCTCCTCTCTCACATATAGATTGCTGCTCCAGCCCCCTCCTCTCACATATAGACTGCTGCTCCGGTCCCCTTCTCTATCACATATAGACTGCTGCTCCAGCCCCTTCTCTCTCCCCTAAGACTGCTCTCCGCCCCCTCCTCTCTCATATAGACTGCTGTTTCCGGGTCCCCTTCCTATCACATAAAACTGTTTGCTCCACCCCCCTCCTCTCTCACATATAGACTTCTGCTCCAGCCCCCCCCCTTTCTCTACATTTTAGACTTCTGTTTCCGGGCCCCCCCCCTCTCTCACATATGGACTGCTGCTCTAGCCCCCTACTCTTACATATAGACTGCTGCTCCAGCCATTTCCCTTTTCCCCACAAAAGATTTGCTCCCGTCCCTTTCTCTATCAAAAATATAGACGCTGCCCCCAGCCCCCCCTCTTCACATATTGCCCTGCTTTCTCCCCCCCCCTCCCCTCTCACATATAGACTGCTGCTCCACCCACTCCTCTCTCACATATAACGGGCTGCTCCAGCCCCCCCTCCTCCCCATATAGACTGTTGTTTTCCAAACCCCCCTCCTCTCTCACATATAGACTGCTTCTCCAGCCCCCTCCTCTCTCACATATAGACTGCTGCTCCGGCCCCCTCCCTTCTCACATATAGACTGCTGCTCCAGCCTCTTCCTCTCTCACATATAGACTGTTGCTCCAGCCCCCTCCTCTCTCACATATAGACTGCTGCTCCAGCCCCCTACTCTCTCACATAATCTGCTGCTCCGGGCCCACCCTCTCTCACATATAACGGGCTGTTTCCAGCCCCCCTTCTCACAAATAGACTGCTGTCCAGCCCCCTCCTCCTCACATATTGACTGTTTGCCCAGACCCCTTTCTTTCACATATCGACTGCGCTCCAGCCCCCTCCCTCTCACATAAAACTTCTGCTCCACCCCCTCCTCTCTCAAAATATAGACTTCTGCTCCACCCCCTCCTCTCTCAATATGGACTGCTGCCTACCCCCCAAAAACTCTCACATATAGCCCTGCTGCCCAGCCCCCTCCTCCCCCCCACATATGATTTCCTGCTCCACCCCCCCTCCTCCCTCACATATAGATTTCCCTGCTCCAGCCCCTCCTCCTCACATTGGATTTGCTGCCAAACCCCCTACCTCACAATAGACTGTGCTCCCCCCCTTTTCCCCTATCTCACAATAGACGCGCCCCCGGTCCCCGTTCTCTTTCACATATAGACTGCTTCTCCAGCCGCCACCCCCCTTGACAAATAAAAACCTGCTCCCTCCCCCCCTTTTTCCCCTCTTCACATTTTAGACTGCTGCTCCAAACCCCCTCCTCTCACATATAGACTGCTGCTAGCAGCCAACCCCTTTCTCAAAATAAAACCTGCTGTCCAGCCAACCTCCTCTCTCACATATAACTGCTGCCCACCCACCCCCTCTCTCACATATATACTGCTGCTAAAAGCCCCCCTTCTCTCTCAAACAAATAGACCTCGCAAAGTGAGTGAGAGAGAGATTGATGAAAACTTTCTCTCCGGGCCTCATCAGGGGGGTTTTGGCCCTCTATTTTCCTCGGGTTTCTGGTCTCTGGTCTTTTTCATCAGTTCCGCCTCTCCTCATCTTAGTACATAGTAATATGTGCATGCTGCTCTGAGGTCTTACGTTTTTTAAAGCTGAAGGGTCCCCGTCCCGATTTGTCGCCCGAAAAGTCACCCGTGAGAGTTTCACTGCTCCAAGTCTCCTGCTCTCACTTGTGCCGTCCATAATTGTAGATGATCTAGAAAACAAAGTGTCAAGATTTCAATTATACTTTCATCTACTGAAGATAAATGATCCTGAAGCCGGACTATAGTGGTCAGAGCGGAGCCCGGTGGCAACCGCAGCACTGCCAGGTTCTGCAGAGGTTCCCCCGGACTCTACCCCTGATGCCCTCATTGGAGTCCAGGCTTTCACATGCTTGGTGAGGGCCCCTAGTTACCCAGTCTTGTCCGGTCTTCTCCCCTCCACACCAACCTTACTTGTCTAGTCTTCTCCCATCCTCCACACCAGCCACACTTGTCCAGTCTTCTCCCCTCTACACCAACCATACTTGTCAAGTCTTCTCCCCTCCACACCAGCCATACTTGTCCAGTCTTCTCACCTCCAAACCAGCCATGCTTGTACAGTCTTCTCACCTCCACACCGGCATACTTGTCCAGTCTTCTCACCTCCACACCGGCCATACTTGTCCAGTCTTCTCCCCTCCACACCGGCCATACTTGTCCAGTCTTCTCCCCTCCACTCCATCCTTAGTTGTCCAGTCTTCTCACCTCCACACCAGTCTTACTTGTCCAGTCTTCTACCCCCACACCGGCCATTTTTTGTCCAGTATTTCTCCCCCTTCCAAAAGGCCATACTTTCCCGGGACTTTTTTTCCCTCCCACCGGCCCCCATATTTGGGTCCAGTCTTCTCCCCCCCAAAACCCCGGGCCCAAATATTGTCCAGTCTTTTCCCCCCCCACCCCCCAAAACCCTTGCCAGTCTTTTTAACCCCCACCGGCCCAAATACTTGTCCATCTTTCTCCCCCCCACCCCAGCCATATTTGCCCAGTCTTCTCACCTCCACCCCCGGGGCCTTTAATTGCCCGGGTCTTCTCCCCTCCAAAAGGGCCCATCCCTTGTCCAGTCTTTTCCCCTTTTAACCCAAAAACCCCATACTTGTCCAGCCCTTCTCACCTCCAAAACTAACCCCAAAATTGTCCAAGTCTTCCCCCCACCTCCAGACCCAGCCCTTTCTTGCCCCAAAGTTTCTCCCTTTACACCAGCCACACTTGCCCAAAGTTTTTTTCCTCACCTCCACACCGGCCAAAATTGTCCAGTCTTCCTTCCCCCCCAAAAATACCCCATATCTTCCGGTCCCCCCAACCTCCAGAGCACCCATTACTTGTCCATTTCTTCTCCCCTCTACCCAGCCATACTTGTAAAGTTTTTCTCACCCCCACACAGGCCATATTGTCCAGTCTTTCCCCTCCCCCCCGGCCCAAATTCTATTTTCCAGTCTTTCTCCCCTCCAACCGGCCCCATATTTGGGTCCTTTCTTCCCCCCTCCACCCCAAAGCCAAACTTGTCCGTCTTTCACCCCCCAAAACCGGCCTATCTTTTTCGGTTTCCCCCCTACACGGCCATATTGTCAGTTTTTTTCCCCCCCTACCCCCAGCCATCTTGTAGTCTTTCACCCCCAACCCCTACCCAATACTTGCCCAGTTTTTCCCTCACCCCCAAGAGCAGCCAAAACTTGTCCAGTCTTCTCCCCTCTACCCCCAAGCCTTACTTGCCCAAGTCTTCTCCCTCCCCCAACCGGCCATACTTTTTCCAGTTTTTCTTCCTCCACACTACCCCATATCTGCCCGGTCTTCCCCACCCCCAAAGAGCACCCCTTTTAATTGCCCGTCTTCCCCCCTTACACCACCCCATATTTGTCCAGTTTTCCCCCCCCTTTCTACCCCCACCCCAAAAACGGGCCCAATCTTTCCCCTCCCCCCCAGTGGAAAATTTTGCCCAGTTTTTCCCCCCCTCACTCGGCCAATACTTGTCCAGTCTTCTCCCCTCCAAAAACCGGCCCTTTCTTGCCCAAAAGTCTTCTCACCCCCCAAAACAGCCCAAATTTGTCCAGTCTTTAAACCTCCCCCCCCGTGAAAATTGCCAGTTTTCCCACCCCCCCCCCCCCCCCCAAAGCTTATTTGCCCCAGTCTTTCACTCCACACCACCCATCCCTTTTTCAGTCTTCTCACCTCCATTTGCATTCTTGTCCTTTTATCCCCCCCTCTCCATGTCATACTACCTACATGGAAAGCCTTTCGATCGGTGGCTTTTAGGTCTGTTTTTGCTTGTTATGAGCCTAAATTATTTTCCCTTAAAATTTTGTTTGGGTTTTGCAAATGGGTGCCCAGTTTTTTATTTTAAGAAAAGTGGACAATGGACCTCATTAGCCGAACTTTTTCCTGGAGGGTTGCCCCTGAATTTAAAAAAGCCTTTGAAAACCCGCCTGCCCCCTCATGCTGGGGCCCCAAAATAATGGTTAATACAGATTGGGTTCACCCCTTTTTTACTTTACAGCCAATAATCACCAAAAAGTGTGAGCCTTAACCCCTCACCAAAACCACTCTGGAGGCAGGGCCAGCGCCAAAATTTTTTATTTTACAAAAAAAATAAATAATTTTTAAAATAACCCCCAGAAACCACTGTTCTGTTTTGTAAAAATCAGGGAAAGTCTAGAGAAAACAGCCAAGAATCAGGAAGAGAATTGTGCACAAGTCTGGATACCTTGGGGGCCTTTCCCAAACCTGAAGGAGCCTCGTTCATCTGTACAAACAATTATAACAAAGTACAAACAAGAGGGGAATTGGGGGGGGGCATATACGCTTCGGGAAGGAGGCTTTTTCTTTTTTCTCAGAATGAACGTGCTTTGGTCCCGACATGTGAGATAACCCCAAGAACAAAAGCAAAAGTCTTGGGGACATGTCCCAAACACAAGCCCCCGTTTTTTGGTGTATTTGCCCCAAAAATACTTTTGATGCCTATTCTCGATATAAATAAACTGTAAATCCCAAAACTAGGTCCAATATGCGGGCCGACACTTTTGTAATGCCCTAAAAAGGTGCATTAAATTTGTGAAATGATCGCGTGCGCCTCCATAAACAATGGTTATTGGGCACATTACATAACTGCAATATATTTGCTATGCGTGCGATTGCACAATGCCCCTTTTAGGCGCATTCATTTTAAACTATGGAGGGGTAACCCCCAACCCCAGATTTTTGAAGGTTATACTTCCGGCACCGATTAAACGCCAAAAATCGCTGCAGCGACCCCAAAGTTTTCGGATGGTCGCCCCTTGTTGAAGATGCTGCGAAGTGTAAATTGTGTCTTTATCCACTGAAAATCCTGTATCAAAGGGGCTGAAAGGCCGCTCGCCAGGAAAAGAAGCCTTACTGCAAAAAAGGGACAAAGGGAAAAAGCCCCCCAGGGACAAAGGCGACTTTTCTGGAGACCTGTCCTGTGGCCTGAGGAACTAAAATTGGAATTTTGGGCCCCATAATGACCATCGTTATTTTGGGAGGAAAAAGGGAAAAAGCTTGAACCCTAAAAACCCATCCCAATGTGAAAAAAAGGGGGGGTGGCGAATCAGTTGTGGGGGTTGTGTTGCTGCAGGGGGATGGTGCACTTCAAAAAAATAGATGACATATGAGGAAAGAGTTTTGTGGCAATACGGAAGCAAATCTCAAAATCCCCGGGAAGTTACGCTTGGTGGAAATGGGTTTTCCCCAAAGGCAAGACCGAAGCTGCGGGGAAACTGGTTAAAAAGTGGCTTAGAAAACCCAAGTCAGTTTTGGATGGCCGACAAAGCCCTGATCTCATCTATTGGAAATGATGGACAAAGTGAAAAGGGGGAGCGAGCAAAGACCCCCAATAGGGCCAGGAAAAGAGACCCCCCCAAACAGGTCACAGCAAGAGACCCCCCCCAACATGTCAGCGGCAAGAAGCCCCCAAAAACATGGCTCGGGCAAGAGACCCCAAACAGGCTCATGACACCAGTTCTGTCAGGAGGAAGGGCCAAAAAAATTTCCCACCAAACCCTTTTGTGAGAAGCTGGGAGGGATCCAGAAGTTTGACCAAGTCCTACATTTAAGGGAAAAAGCCACAAAATACTAATGAAATGGGGAAAGGAACCTCACCACATGTGCACAAAAAGTCTGTGAGTGTTCTGTTTTGATAAAATTTAAAA
>JAODAL010065237.1:0-18326 GCA_025379985.1 Phyllomedusa bahiana | reverse complement strand
AGGTTTTCATTGCGAAAAAATCTGCACTTTACCCTTTTGTGTTTTTCCCTTAAAAATTCTTGAGGACAAGTGTTGATCTGTACCAGGCGCCTTATTCACTCCTATTAGATTCAAGGACAACAGAAAGATCCAGACAAAACAATTCTAACATCAGACCTGTAGAATCCGGAAAATACATGAGTAGCGCCTAACGTAACACACTGCGTACAGAGGAAGAGAGGACACATACGCAGGAGCGCTGCCACCACAGAGCCAGACAGGGAACAGCGAGTGCGTTGGGGTTTTTCCAGGTGTCAGGGGTTTTATAAATGGGTACAAATGTTCAATCTGACATTTTTTGTGGGACTGTAAAAAAAAAAAATTTCTGTAAATTCCCCCCCCCCCCCTCCGAAAGGGTAGAACTGTGTCATATTTGCTTGGTTTTCTGGAGTAATGGATATAAATAAAAGGGTTCAAGTAAAGACAGGCCACTTTTCAGGGTTGTTTGGTATTGAACTGAAAATTTCAGTGGCCCTCTCTTTCGTGTCAATGAGATGTAAAAGAAGCCAAGGTGTACTTGCCCAATGAAAGGAAGGAGCATCAGTGGAAAAAGGAGTTCCAGGAGCCTCTGTTGTTGTAGTGGGGGGTCCCAGAAGTCAAAACTTTGGACAGAAGATAAATGTGGTATACCCCTTTAAGTTGTATTCCCCTGTTTAAAGTGATATAAAATTTTGCTATATGGTTGGGGGGTTCGATCCCAAAAAGTGTATTTTAAAGGGATTTTCCAATTGTAAACCCTATGATAGTGAGTCTTTAAAAAAAATGGTTTACGAATGTCCCCCTTGTTCCCTATCCCCAGTATTAAAGGGGTGTTTTCACCATTCTTTTTCCCCCCCCCCCCAATTACAGCCCTTCGGGCTCACACTTCCCTGTTCAGGTAGGGTGGTTCTATAGCGGTTTGGTTTTTGCTTGTTTTCCCATTAAGGGGGACAAGGTGTGGGGGAGTTTTTTAACAGAAGGTAAAAGGGCAACAGAACTGAAAAGGGTTAAGTTGATCAGTAAAAAAGATAAACAAGCCCCTGTGTTGTGAGAGACACCCAGGGGGTAAATTCCTCCTGACCGGGGCGCTACAGAGAGAGGGTGGTCTAACCCGGAGCCTTCGTAAACACAAAAAATAAGAACTGCTCTGCTTGAAAAAAAGAAAATAAAAACAGCAATGTATTGGTATTAGTCTTTATTTCCTTTGTAAAAATTTTTAAACGTTAATCAATTAGGAGAATACCTTTAAGTGTGTTTGTGGGAAATTGGCTTTACAAATATACATTAATGACCCCCCCACAGGGGAAATCAGGCATTGCACTTTGTCCACTGAAATCAAGGACTGTCTCCTGTAATGCAGGATAGGATGTGTCCTCCAGAACGGGGGACACTAAGCAATTGCTTACACTCTGCCCAAAATAGGAGGATGCAGTACAGTGGACCCCTCTTTATGAACTTATAACTTTATAGCAGAGTGTATGAAAATTGGTTTTCCAAACTTAAGAACCCCTTTAAGGGATATCAGGGGCTTCCGCACAGCCGCTTCTTCAGTCTCTCCGGGTGTTCAGGGAACTGCAACACATTTCCATACACATTTGGAGAGCTGCTGAACACAGTTAAGGGGCTGCGGCAGGACCCCCGCTGATCATAAAGTGCTGGCACATTCTAGCAATATCCAATCCAATCCCGACACCCTCCACAAATACATGATTTTTCCAAAAAAGCCGCATCCTGCCAGACAAATGCAACATTACATGGATGACCTAGGCCCGCCAGCGTGAGATCCGCAGCCGTCTACATCCACACGGCCTTGACAGGACACATAGGTAGGGGTTATTCCAGGGGTCTGCAACGTCGGCTCTCCAGCTGTTGGGAAACTACAACTCCCATCATGCATTTATATAATCTAGATCAATGGGCATGATGGGAGATGTAGTTTCCCAACAGCTGGAGAGCCGACGTTGCAGTCCCTATTCTCTCCAGACGACCTGTTAGACTGTAACATTCCTATAAGCTTCAGTGAGGACAGCTATAAAGGGGTGGTCTCACTACAAGGATTGCTTTTTATGTTAAAGATCTTGCAAAAAACAAATCACTTTGCAATATGTGTCCATTACCAGTGTCCTACCTATTCCTAGATATCCCCTCTTGTATGGGCTGCATCAGCTCCTAAGGTTGCTATAGCTACAGACCTGTTTGATCCCTCCTGATAGGCTGCCAGCACTGGTTGCTATAGCTACAGACCTGGCTTTTACTGCAGCCTAATAGGAGCCAGTGAACACGCCCCTGAATTCAAAATGAAACCAAGAAAACAGGACGAATCAACGTAGTGAGACAACCCCTTTAAAGAAACGTCCATGGCACGTGCGGCCGCCTGTGACTATCAGAGGAGCCGATTCCCAGCAAGCACAAGACGAGGCCGCTTGGAAATAACAGCACAGTAAGAAAATAACACAAGTGGAAAAAACCAGATGAGAGCAGAAGCTGACAGGAAACAGGAGAAAGTGACAGTGCGGCGAGTTCACGTGTAGGTAGAAGTGACTGAGTAACGCACCTGCCGCGGAGTTTACTGCTCAAACTTCCCCAGAGCTCTGGAAACTGTGGGCAAAGCAAATCTACAGAAACGGGGCGCTACAAGATCCTCTCCGCCACCGAGGCTCCCGACCAGGGCTGAGGATCCAGAGAGGACAACTACTCCCAACCTATCCAGAATCATGATCGGGTTACTTAAAGGGGGATTCCAGTGATGTCAATCTTCTGATATGTGACAGATACATGTTCGACTATAGCGGAGATCTCAGACTAGAGGCCTTCATACACCTTACAACAACAGTCAGCTGAACCCACAGATTTTGGCAAGAGCGGCCAACTGTCTAATGTGTATGGGGGTCTCCTGATATTACTTGTCAGGGTAGAAATGGGTCACCACCAGATGATTTCAACAGCGGCATTCTCTGTGCCCACCACTGAAAACACATGCACGCCCGTCTTAGCATGCATGTGTATTGCACTGGTCAACTGTGGAGCCCTACCCATCTGAACATGCCCTTATGTATGGAGGTAGAGGAATGCCCCAGGCAACAGCAGGACTGCCACAGCATGCCTCCATGGCTGGTCCAGATCATGGACTGTGCCGATGGAATCTACTCACATGTATCTATGACTTGTATATCTCCTCACAGCAACCACTCAGAACATTTCTCTACTCTGGCTAGACGAGAACTACCATGGGTCAAAATGCAATGCCGAAAGTTATGAGCTACGCTGCCTTTTAGTTGATGGGAACCTACACATACAACACTTTAGAGAAGAAAGATGGTGTGATTCCACAGATTAACATTGAGGAACCTGAAACACAAAAAACAATTCAAAGATCACTGCTTGCAGTCAGTGAATGAAAACACAAAATTCTGACCTAAACTGACTTTTAGTTGGCAGGGACCTACATAAATTATGTGTTACAGCAGAAAGTTGGTTTGATCGGACTGACAAATATTGAGGAACCAAGGAAACGTTGAGGAACCGAAACGCAAAAATAGATTTAAGATCGCTGCTTGCTATCAGTGAATGAAAACACCATGAAAAACACCTGAAAACCCATCCAAATCATGATAAACACATGACCGGCAACTTCTAAGAGAACATTTCTCTTTTGTAGGTAAAATACAGAGTGCTGGTGTCTTGGATGAACTGCTGTTGATTGCCATGAAAAGTTACAGAGATCAATGGGCTTGATGCAGCGCAATTCCGAGTTTCCAAATGATGTTTACTAAATCACAAAGAGGTGGAGAATTCCTTGAAATCCCCCCTAATGTTGAGCATTTCCCATTATAACTACCGAGTGGGTGGATGACTCTCGTGTAAATGAGACGTGTCAGAGGATTAGGGTGCCACTGCGAGGGATTAACTGATTCACACATCCTCAACCTATGTTTTAAGAACAGGTTTTTCCAAGTACGTCTGAGAATAGGGCCCAGGTGAGGGATGGGGACATTTCCGGGGTTATTGTTAGAAGCTTGTAAATAACGTGAGCAGACAATATATCCCAGCCACGGCTATCTATTCTTATCAAACAAAAGACGTTGTATTCTGCCTAATGCCACGTGCAGAAGCGGGCACGACCCAAACATGGTTCTGAGGACATCTGGAGACCTTCTAGAGCAGGGGTCACACCTAGATTTACTGAGGGCCCCCATCAGCATTAGGACTGCCCTTAAAACAGCTGTTGGAGGTTCAGAGTGTGGCAGAGGTGCCTAAGTAAGGGGTCATAGCTGTGCCACCACCTGTGTGTTGCCAAGTAGATAGGTGTGAAGGAGGAGCATTGTTTGAGCCCATTTTTTGATCAGTCCCAACAGAGATGGTGACAACAGAAAACCCCAGCTCTAGGAGATCCAGACATCCGTGGTGTCTCTCAGTTGTGGATCTTCTAGAAGTTATATACTCCAACCAGAGTGTGGTGCTTCACAGGTTGATGAAGTCTCTCCTCACTTCTCCAGTTGCCCCACGCATGGTCCACAGTCTCTGAAACCTCACTCTTCCTACCGACCGCCTCAAGCCTGTGCCCGGCCCCTTCTACAGTGTGTTCTGTGTCACCCAACAGCTTCCTGAGACTCTCATTAGGTGACCCCAAGAGGATCTTCCCACCTTCTTCCAACCAAGCTCTTTCTTTGCAGTGGCCATCCCAGGCTTGGCGGTATCATTCAAGATGGCGCCGGCTCCCTGTGCTGGTGCCACAACCTCTGGCAACCCCTTGCTACGTCATATGGTGAAGATGGAGAGCAACTTCTTTTGCGTCTGGACCTTGCTCTACTCATCAGGCCTCATTTATCTAAGCAGTCTAAGGTTATGTTCACAGTACTGATGCAAATCTTCAGCGCTGAATCAATGTCGTATCCTCTTTGGAAAATCCGCAGCGGTAAGCGGGGATTTTAGAGGAGGACACGACGCAGATGTTCAGAGGCAGATTTTCTGCCTCTTGTAATTAGCATTATTGGGACTGAAAATACGTCACTGATTTTACATAGGGTATAGTGTAAATTGATTTACTGTCGGATTGGACGCGGATTCTCAGGCAGATTCAGCATCTAGATCCACCGTGTGAACCTAAGACTGTCTTTGTTGCCCATAGCAACCAATCAGACCTCATAGCAACCAATCAAAGCTCAGCTTTCATTTTTTAAACTGTTCTGGAGAAATGAAGGCTGAGCTCTGATTGGTTGCTATGGGCAACAAGCCAGTCTTACTGTTAGACAGCTTTGATAAATGAGGCCCATTGTGTCGAAGCTCTTGTGGACACATAAAATGAGGTGGTGGCCATTTTTGGTCCCAGGGATTGGGCCCGACTTCTGTATGTTCTGTATGACATTTAGGGCCTTTCAATAGGTTAAAGTAGGCAAGTAGCGATCAAACACCCCTCAAGGAAGCGATGGGGCTACAGGTCATACTCAGCCCAGCTTTCAAATGATTGGTTACTATAGGCTCTGATTGGTTGCTATGGGCAACAAAAAGTCTTACCCCTAGACTGTTTTCATACATGACCCCTTTAGTTTGTGGGAAAAGATTCAGTAAAACTTGTATTTTATGTAAATCCCTGTTCTTTCTATGCATAGGAGTCTGGTGGGCAGTCCTACTCAGTGACTGACAGCTGCTTGTATGCATAGTCATAGGCTATCACTTATTAGGACCGCCTACTGGACTCTTAAGTAGATAGAGCAGTGATTTAAAATGATAAAATAAATACACACACACATGTATATGTAGAGATTATATATATATATATATTATATATATATTATATATTATATACTATATATGTATACACACTACTGTCTGCAGGGGATTAACATGTGACTATAGGGTTAGGGGGTGGACATCTGTCAGACTTAAAGGGGTTGTCTATGATATTAAAAAAAAATGTCAGCACCCTGGATAGGGGCTAAACGAGAGGAAAATCATCTCCGCGCTGCCCCTGCTTCTGACCCTCTCTGATGAGGTCAGCTCCACTTTTCATATGATCCTGCAGACATTCACAGACTTTAGCGGCCTCTTCCTGTACGAACAGCATCGACCGATAAGGCCTGTGACTGACTACAATGTCACTAGACCAATGATTATGATGTCCTAGGCTGGGAGTGGCAGCATCGCTGGAAAGGAGAAGGTTTCAAAACTGTTGATTTTTTTTGTTGTTGTTTCAGTCCCTCCCTGGCCAGTTTTTTAACAGAATGAACAATCCCTTTAAATAATGACAAGGATTTGGCTACGTAGCAGTTCCTCCACAGAATTAGTCCTCATTGTTTCCATTCTAAGTAAGTGACATTTAATCTGCCATTTTCACAGCAGATTTCATCTGTAGTGACGGCAAAAGTCTGCCATGGAAACTTACTGTTGCATCTGAATGGGTGTCTGCTGAAACCTCATAGCAGGCTGTGGATACAGACTGGCCATGGTGTGAACATAGCCTTAGACTACAAACAGATTGTTTGAAGTCTGTAACCATGGAGACACACAGGTCCACTGAAGAGCTGCATACAGGGAATGTTTGTAACTATGGAGACACATAGGTCCACCTAGGAGCTTCATACAGGGATTGCTTGGAGTCTGTAACCATGGAGACACATAGGTCCACCCGGGAGCTGCATACAGGAATTGTTTGTAACCATGGAGACACATAGGTCCAACTAGGAGCTGCATATAGGGATGGTTTGTAACCATGGAGACACATAGGTTCATCTAGGAGCTGCATACAGGGATGGTTTGTAACAATGGAGACACATAGGTCCAACTAGGAGCTGCATATAGGGATTGTTTGATGTCTGTAACCATGGAGACACATATGTCCACCTAGGAGCTGCATACAGGAATTGTTTGTAACCATGGAGACACACAGGTCCATGTAGGAGCTTCTTACAGGGGTTGCTTGGAGTCTGTAACCATGGAGACACATAGGTCCACCTAGGAGCTGCATACAGGGATTGCTTGGAGTCTGTAACCATGGAGACACATAGGTCCACCTAGGAGCTGCATACAGGGATTGCTTGGAGTCTGTAACCATGGAGACACATAGGTTCACCTAGGAGCTGCATACACTAAACAGATATTTTTAACTAATTCTATTTGGAAAGTTTAGCTTCATTACTTCTTCTAGATGCATCAGTAAAATTGAAAAAAAAAAAAAAAAAGACATTTAATGTATAAATAATGAGACTCCACAGAGTAATCTTCCGCGATGCCGAGCTCTATGCACTTCACTAGTGGTCCTTGTTTGTATCGGACAAGATGCTGCTTACATTGCCATTATCTTATCCCCTCAGAGACTTTAGAATAAAAAGGCAGTGATATGTAGCCTTCAGTTCTGCACAAGCATCAATATCAAAGTGGGGCCCAAGAGTCACACAGAAGAGCACCTCCATGAGATATAACAGCATAAAGCTTGTCAGACTGCATGGAGACATATTAAAGGGGTTGTCTCACTACATTGATTCATCTTATCTCAGTCCTGTTTTCTTGGTTTTCATTTTGAATTCAGGGGCGTGCTTACTGGCTTCTACTAGGCAGCAGTAGAAGCCAGGTCTGTAGCTATAACAACCAGTGCTGGCAGCCTATCATTAGAGAGTAAACAGGTCTGTAGCTATAGCGACCAGTGCTGGCAGCCTATCATGAGAGATTGAACAGGTCTGTAGCTATAGTGACCTGAAAAGCTGATGCAGCCCATACAAGAGGAGATATCTCAGAATAGGTAGGACCCTAATAAAGGACACATATTGCAAAGTGTCTTGTTTTTGCAAGATGTTGAACATAAAAAGCAATCCTTTTAGTGAGACAACCCCTTTAAGGAAGTAAAAGACTACAACAGATTTAAGACCGCCGCTTGCTGCCAGTGGATGAAAACCCTCTTGTATACATTTATGGCCTGATACTACACGGATACAATGTCATAAACTGAGCCCCCCCCCACCCCCCCCCACCATCATCTTCACACAAGCATCTTAGGGATTGCAATAGGAAGCAAATGTTCTTCAAGCAACTGATGCATGGAAACTTGGAGCCGTATCCTACATTGGCTCCATCTCCACCATCTCCGCTAATGCGACACGGCAACTCCTGGGCGCGGGGAAGTCGCACAACGGTCAGAATTTGTGTG
The DNA here is from genome assembly GCA_025379985.1 of Phyllomedusa bahiana. Classification (NCBI taxonomy): domain Eukaryota; kingdom Metazoa; phylum Chordata; class Amphibia; order Anura; family Hylidae; genus Phyllomedusa; species Phyllomedusa bahiana. The sequence continues at coordinate 10,168 of JAODAL010065237.1, read as the reverse complement.
ATCATCATAAGTCACTCACGACTTCTCTGCCCATTGGGAAACTCTGGGAACACTTAAGGGTGTAGACCTCACCTTAAATCTGCCCAAAGAATGCACGAGCCAACCACTGCAATGTAAAATATCGGTGCATGCTCTCCAGCTGCAGGGAAACTACAACCCCCCAGCATGCCTCACAGAATATTCTAGCTTCCCAACAGCTGTAGAGACATTGGCTGTAGAACCCAGCTATCCAGCATGCCTCACAGGGTATTCTGAGAGTTGTAGTTCCCCAGCAGCTGTAGAGGCATAGGGTGTAGAGCCCAGCTTTACAGCACGCCCCACAGGGTATTCTGGGAGTTGTAGTTTCTCAGTAGCTGTGGGGGTATTGGTTGTAGAGCCCAGCTTTACAGCATGCCTCACAGGGTATTCTGGGAGCTGTAGTTCCCCAGCAGCTGTAGGGGCATAAGCTTTACAGCCCAACTTTACAGCATGCCTCACAGGGTATTCTGGGAGTTGTAGTTCCCCAGCAGCTGTAGAGGAATTAGTTGTAGAGCCCAGCTTTACAGCATGCCTCACAGGGTATTCTGGAAGTTGTAGTTTCCGAGAAGCTGTAGGGGCATAGGCTGTAGAGCCCAGGTTTACAGCATGCCTCACAGGGTATTCTGGGAGTTGTAGTTCCCCAGCAGCTGTAGGGGTATAGGCTGCAGAGCCCGGCTATACAGCATGCCTTACAGGGTATTCTGGGAGTTGTAGTTCCCCAGCAGCTGTAGAGACAATGGTTGTAGAGCCCAGCTTTACAGCATGCCTCACAGGGTATTCTGGGAGTTGTAGTTCCCCAGCAGCTGTAGGGGCATAGGCTGTAGAGCCCAGCTTTACAGCATGCCTCACAGGGTATTCTGGGAGTTGTAGTTCCCCAGCAGCTGTAGGGGCATAGGCTGTAGAGTTCAGCTTTACAGGGTGCACAGCTCCATTAGTCAATATATCTTGGAAAACATGAGCAGCACAATGAGGTGGCAGTTGCTCCACTGCCTCAATAAACCACCTCCGCTGTATACTTACAGATGCTCCTTGCTCATCGGGACTGCAGACCATTAACCCACTGGGCTCCAAATCGCTGCCAATGAAGTCATCTTCAGATTCCTCAAAGGACGAAGCAGAGGAGAGACCAGAGGAACTGGACAACTTGCGGAGAAAAAGGGACGGCACCGGGGACCCCCCACAGCCGCTGTCCGAGCAGGGCGACTCTGCTTCACCCGAGAGGGGAACGTCCAGGCTGAAGCCAGATTCATGGAACTGGGGCGACAGAGAAGGGGGGACACCGCGCTTGGGACTGAGGTCTCGGGTGACGATAAGTCGGGGGATGGCATAGGTGTGGGTATCCGGGTTCATAAGGTAAGGGGGTCCCCTTCGGCTGAGCAGCGAGTCTCTGGGGTGGTCAGTGCTTTGTGCAGTTTTGGGGGCACAGTCCGTCTCCGGTGGAGTAATGGTGAGTTTAAGGCCACCAATTCCAGAGTCACTAGTCCATAGCTCCTCAGCAGCACAACGAGGAGGGAGACTGCTTGAGCCCATTTTCTGATCAGTTCCAATAGAGATGGTGACATGAGATCTCTCAGTGGTGGATCTTCTAGAAGTCTGTTCCCCGGCACATACTCCAACCAGAGTGTGGTGCTCCACAGCTTGATGAAGTCTCTCCTCACTTCTCCAGTTGCCCCACGCATGGTCCACAGTCTCTAAAACCTCACTCTTCCTACCGACCGCCTCGAGCCTGTGCCCGGCCCCTTCTACAGTGTGTTCTGTGTCACCCAACAGCTTCCGGAGACTCTCATTAGGTGACCCCAAGAGGTTCTTCCCACCTTCTTCCAACCAAGCTCTTTCTTTTGCAGTGGCCATCCCAGGCTTGGCGGCATCACACTTGGACATATCCCTTCTAAGCCGACCACCCTGCCCATCCAGTCTCATGTCAGGAGCTGCGACAGTTTGGGTACTTGGTGCTGTACGTTGGCAAGTAAACAATGGACTCTCTCCACCTCCCGATTCCTGGAAGTGGAATGACCGGGCAGGAGTCAAGTTCTCAGATCCAGAGGCTTGTCTAGGTCTTGGATCTGCTGGTGTGCTCTGTGCTGGGCTGAGGCTAGGCGAGATCTGCACAGAACCTACATCTACAGCAACTGTACTGGACCTGAGGCAATCACTAGTACAGTCCTTCTCTATACTCTGTACTGTACTGGATCTGAGGCTATCCCTAGTGCAGGGCTGCTGTATACTCTGCACTGTACTAGATCTGAGGCTATCCCTAGTGCAGGGCTGCTGTATACTCTGCACTGTACTGGATCTGAGGCTATCCCTAGTGCAGGACTGCTGTATACTCTGCACTGTACTGGATCCGAGGCTATCCCTAGTGCAGGGCTGCTGTATACTCTGCACTGTACTGGATCCGAGGCTATCCCTAGTGCAGGGCTGCTGTATACTCTGCACTATACTAGATCCGAGGCTATCCCTAGTGCAGGGCTGCTGTATACTCTGCACTGTACTGGATCTGAGGCTATCCCTAGTGCAGGGCTGCTGTATACTCTGCACTGTACTGGATCTGAGGCTATCCCTAGTGCAGGGCTGCTGTATACTCTGCACTGTACTGGATCTGAGGCTATCCCTAGTGCAGGGCTGCTGTATACTCTGCACTGTACTGGATCTGAGGCTATCCCTAGTGCAGGGCTGCTGTATACTCTGCACTGTACTAGATCTGAGGCTATCCCTAGTGCAGGGCTGCTTTATACTCTTCACTGTACTGGATCTATCACCAGTATAGTGCTGCTGTATACTCTGCACTGTACTGGATCTGTGACTATCCCTAGTGCAGGGCTGCTGTATACTCTGCGCTGATCTGGAAGTCAGGCTATCACTATTATGGTGCGCTGTACTAGCTCCAGAACTCCAGCCAGCATCAGACCTGCATTCTCCGTGCCCTCTTTCCTGTATGGGACTCGCTGAAGCTCTTCTTTCTGATCCAGGCTGCTGTATACTCTGCGCTGTACTTATCTTGCTTGTAGCAGGCGCCTGCCCTTTGCCCTTCTCCCAGCCAGTGAGATCCTCAGCCGGGCTTTTGTCTTCTGTTCTCCGCCTCCTCCGGACTCGCAGGCGCTTCTTCCACTCTCCGGCGGAGATCCCTACAGCAGCCTTGGCTGCGCGATCAGAATAGTTTTGTCCCATTACAGCCACCGTCACCCAGAGAGTCCCGCCCCCTGATGGAAGCGTCACTGGATAACCCTCCAATCAAAGCACAGTGGGCGCTGTCCGGCTCCAGGCAACGCATTCAGCGCAGCGTATCAGTGCGCACCGAGAACTTTACTATTCAAGTTTGAAACCGTATTCCTCCGCCTCATAGCCGCATTTAAAAGTATAGTCCGTAGACATGAACCATAGGGTCCTCCGCGCACACAAGCGAGAGCCTTATCTGTGGAGACACAAACATCACACGTGTAAAACTGGGCACCAAGTACAACAACCAGCTCATTACACAAGCCCTGCCCCACTTCTTCCTCAGCACTTCATTCACCGGTATTGCTAACGTGAGCAGAGCAAAAATGGTCATCTCTTTAGTGATGTCATCAGTGATGTTATCTCTATAGGAAGGTGATGTCATCAGTGATGTTATCCCTATAGCACAGTAATGTTATCGGTGATATCTCTATAGCCTCGTGATGTCACCAGTGATATCTCTATAGCCTTGTGATGTCACCAGTGATGTCATCCCTATAGCACGGCGACGTCACTGGTGATGTCATCCCTATAGCACGGTAATGTTATCGGTGATATCTCTATAGCCTTGTGATGTCATCAGTGATGTCATCCCTACAGCACGGCGACGTCACCGGTGATGTCATCCCTATAGCATGGCGACGTCACCGGTGATGTCATCCCTATAGCACGGCGACGTCACCGGTGATGTTATCCCTATAGCACGGTGACGTCACCATTGATGTTATCTCTATAGCACGGTGACGTCATCAGTGATGTTATCTCTATAGTACGGTGATGTCACCAGTGATGTTATCCCTATAGCACAGTGACATCAGTGACGTTATGGCTGTAGCACGGTGACGTCACCAGTGACCTCATGGCTGTAGCATGGTGAAGTCACCAGTCATGTCATCTCTAGAGCACGATGACGTCACCAGTGATGTCATCTCTGTAGCGCGGTGACGTCATCAGTGATGTCATCTCTGTAGTGCGGTGACGTCATCAGTGATGTTATCTCTACGGCATAGTGATGTCATCTGTGATGTCATCTCTATAGCACGTGATCAGACACAAAAGCCTGATCTACCACGTTTTGTGTCTGATGCAGAAATGATATACTCTTGCTAAATCGGCAAACATAGTGTAGTCCAATTAGGACACAGTTTGTCCTATTGAAGTCTATGAGCCTGCAACGCCCCTCATGGTATTCAGCAGGAGAAATTTGGGGTGCGTTCTTGGGGGGCGTTCCCACTGCACAGGACAAATACCGGTCGGTTTGCTGGACGGTATTTGTCCTGTTTTGCGGCCATCCCCACGGGCGCGCGGGGGGGGGTGGGCTTTTCTCCGCGATGAGCGGAGAAAAGCCCACCCCCCTTCACATTCATAAGCACAAATTCCGTTCGAAAACCGGACGGAAGATGGTGCTTGCACAATGTTTTGCCGCCAGACCGCGGGCGGAAAAACCGCCGGACAGAAAACCCGTGCAGTGGGGACTGCTGCACGGGTTTTCCATAGAGCACAATTGTGCTCATTTTCGGCCGGTTTTTCAGGCGGTCTGAAAAACCGCAAACCGGCTGAAAAACCGGCTGAAAAACCGTCCGAAAACCCTTGCCGTGGGGACATGGCCTTAAACCTATCAGACATTTTTATGGTATATCTGGTGGATTTGCCATGATTGTGTCAGAAATAAATACTTCTCTGAGGAAGTACAAAAACAGATTTTACAGGATTTCTCATTTAGGTTGCTTACAGTAACATATACAGCCTTATAGTGCAAGTCACACAGTGGCCATCATAAAAGTGTCTGCCATACAAAGTACCAGTCATGCAGGGCCCACCATAACAGTGCCAGGCATACTGTGCCCGCCATAGTGGTGCCTGCTATAACAGTAACAGTACATACAGTGCCCACCCCTACAGTGTACGCCATACAAGGTACCAAATCATGAGGGCCACCATAACAGTGTCAGGCATACTGTGCCCGCCATAGTGGTGCCTGCTATAACAGTAACAGTACATACAGTGCCCACCATACCAGTGACAGGCATACAAAGTACAAGTCAGACAGGACCTACAAAACAGAGTCAGGCAAACTGTGACCGCCATAGTGGTGTGCTTACAGTAACAGTACATACAGTGCCCACCATACCAGTGTCCGCCATACAAAGTACTAGTCATACAGGTCCACCATAACAGTGTCAGGCATACTGTTCCCGCCATAGTGGTGCCTGATATAACAGTATCATTACATACAGTGCCCACCATACAAAGTACTAGTCATGCAGGGCCCACCATAACAGTGCCAGTGCCAGGCATACAGTGCCCACCATACCAGTGCCAGTCATACAGTGCCCACCATACCAGTGCCAGGCATACAGTGCTCATCATAACAGTTCCATCAGTAAAACGTAGCTGAAAAAAAAAAAGATGAATATTACTTTCCAAAGTATGAGGATAAAGACGAAGCATGTTTGCGTCTTGATGGCCGAGGGCCGCATATCGTGCATCCCTGCCCTAATGCATTAATCATGGCTGGGACAAGATATTTTGGTGCCCTAGGCAACCAAGGCACAAAGCGCTCCCCAAATGGAAAATTCAGCCCACTCCATGCCTCTTTGCCACCCCTTTTCTGCCTGGCATGAAGTGGCGCCCTATGCGGTCGCCTACCCATCATCCCGGCCCTGGCATTAATTAATGGTCAACCTCAATATGTGCCTAATCGATCATAAGTCATTAAAGTGTCCCGTCGTGACAACCGTGGCACCCCTTCTGCCAGCTTCAACCAGTTTTGAGCTATTTTTCCACGTCGATTTGAAAAACCCAATGCAGAATCTACAGAATAAAATCATGGTGATTGCAGCAGCAGTTTTTGCGCTGATTTGCACGTGGTTTCACCCTATTTCAATGAGTCTGATTCGCGTCGTGGCTGCCCAATTTGGAATCTGGGCAGAATCCAAAAATCAGAAATTACGTCAATTCTTGTTCTGTCCACAAGCATTGTGGATTTGAAATCAGTGGCGGAAATAATCCGTGCTACAGTTTACAATGTGAACTATGCTGTGGATTTCCCATTCATATGAATAGGACTTGGATTCCAAGTGGATTTTCAGGCAGAATCTGACACTTTTAAATCCACTGTATGAACAAGGCCTTTGGCTGCCAAAACGAGAATAATAAATCTGCCCCTAATGCTTGTGATCTATGTTTTTTGCAGCAGAGAGGTTGGGGGACTCTGTGGAGATCATAAGCACAAGATTCTCAGCAGACCCTTAGAAAAATGACACATCTCTATCCCTGTCTCGTTTAAAGGGATTGTACTGGATTATTGGGGGTTTTTTTGCCTTCCTCTGGATCAACACTTTAGCAACATTTTAGTAAAATAGGCTGAACTGGATGGATGTCTTGTCTTTTTTCAGCCTTACAAACTACATGTAACTATGTAAGATGTATGGCTGCTTTCTCTCAGAAACAGCGCCACACCTGCCAACAGGTTGTATGCGCTATTACAGCTCAGTTTTATTCCAATGAATGGGTTAAGCTGCAGTATGATATACAAACACAAGGCCATACTCACAGCTCATTGGGTATACATTAAATCATTCCCAGTAAGAGGCAACAAGACCTAATGCTACCTGGGAGAAACTTTTACAGGTACAGTGCAATAACAAACAATTGCTTACACACCCATCTACTAGAGGTGCAGTGCCCACTAAGAAAACTGCACTTAGATAGGTACCAGCTCAAACCCGTATGCTGAAAAGTCACAAAACAACTCAATGCAAAAACACTGACTGCATTTTTGCAGTTTGCCTTGAGTTGTTTTGTGGTTTTTCAGCATGTAGGTGTGAACTGGTGCTTACCTAAGTGCAGTTTTCTTGCTGGGCACTGCCCCTAGTGGATGGGGGGGTGTGTGAGGCAATTGTTCATTATTAAGCTGCACCTGTAAGGGGTCATTCACACGGCTTATTTCGGCGCGGATTGGCGCCGTACTGCGCGCTGGATTTGTGCTGCAGTACGGCGCCAATCCGCTGCAGTAATTACGGTAATCCACCGTTCTCATAGAGAACAGTGGATTCTGTTGCTCCTCCCCGCTCGGCGAATCCGCCGTTTTTGATCTGAAAAATGCATCCAACATGCATCCAAAACACAGGTATGCGTGTTGCAGCAGAAACGCACCCTATAGTTTTAAATAGGGCATCTGCTGCGTCAAACGGATTAAGAATGGACATGTCAATTCTTTGAACGGATCCGAAAGACGCATGTAAAACACACATCGGCGACCACTTGTCTGAACGCCGATGCGTGTTTTACATTGAAAGTAGTTTAAATCACACTGCACATTGTTAGATGCACGTTTGGGTTCATTTAGGGTCCGAAATACAGATCCAAACACGCATCTAAAAACGGATCCAAAAATGCTGTGTGAACGGACCCTAAGGGCATGTTCACACGGCTTATTTCCGAATTGTATTTATGGTCGGATTTCCGGGATCGTAAATACGTTCAGAAATCAGTTACAAATAAGTAACAGGCCATTTAAATATTGGTTTTAAGGGGAAAATTTTTTTTTCGTGTCCTCGTTCAGACAACAAGTATTTCCGTGCCGTATTGCCGCCGCAGATTTGCGGCGGCAATACAGCCGGAAAAACAATTAGCCGGTCAATTATTGTGCTGGATTTCGCGACGGTTCTAACCATATAATAAATGGGGGATTTTTAATTCCGTCGCGAAGAAAATCCCAACACTTTAGTGACACTCATTTCCGACTGATTTGCAACTGATTTCGGAACGGATTTACGATCGGAAATCCGCCGTAAATATGTTCTGAAATAAGCCGTGTGAACATAGCCTAAAGGTTTCTCCCAGGTAGCATTGGAGCTCGTTGCTTCTTCAATGTATCCCCATGGAGCTGTGAGAATGTCTCTATGTTTCTAAACTGCAGTATAACACACAATCCGTGGACAGGCGATGAGGCTGTTTTGGGCACAAAGCAGCCATGCTTTTAATCCCAGATTACCCTTTTAAAAAGTGAAAAAAACCAAGATCACAACCTTTTTTACTAACATTATTGTTTATGGTATATGGCGTAATAAAAAAGAAAATGAAAAACCATGTCATAAATGCTGACCTCACCACAAGGGATCAAAATGTCATTTATACCCTTAAAAAGTATAGGTCAAAAGCAAGCCCTTGCACACTGCTTAAAAAAAATGTCGCTTAACCCTTAGTGTATGTTCACACGGCGTGTTGAGTCTGTGTAACATATGTTTTTAGATACGTGTTTGGATCCATCTGTCGGACCCTAAACGGACCCAAACACGCATCTAATAAACAGCAGTGTGATTTACATTGCTTTTAATATGAAACACGCATCAGCATTCACACGAGTGATCGCCTATGCTTGTCTCATTGCGACTTTCGGATCCGTTCCAAGAAGTGACATGTCAATTCTTGATCCGAAAGATGCAGCAAGAGCCCTATAATAAAGTATAGGGTGCGATCCTGCTGCATCCAACATGCATCCAAACATGCAGCTCCGTGTTGGATACGTCTAGGGTCCGTTTGCCAATGCGTTTTTGGATGCGATGTTCGGATCCAACACAGATCCAAAATCGGATCCAAAAACGCCGTGTGAACAAGCCCTTAAAGGGGTTTTGCCACAAAGTAAAATTGACGTGGGAAGCTTGCAAATGAAATAACAAACATTTTCACCATTCATTATTATTAAAAATTCTGCACCGTTTTCGTTTTAGCTGCTCCCTTTTGTGGGTACCATTGTTTTAAGAATCATCTAAAGGGGATACGACCAGGGCTGAGAGCTCCTCAGTCCTGGTCACACATGCTCAGACATCACCTCTCCTCTCAGGCAGCTACTGAGTGTTCAAACCCAAGGTGCTGTCACTCTACTCCCGTCCTCTGTCCTCCCTTTGTAATTAGTCAAACAGTGCAAAATAAATAAAAAAAGAAAACCTAATGAGGTCTGTGCATTGATAAAGAGAGAAAAAAAAACCACAGGTTTGGTTCCTGCAGGGATTTGAACCTAGGACCCTTGTGCCTGGAGGCAAAAGCTTTTTTCTCTGAGCTACTCACAATGCTTTACATAAGCATACCTTTCTTTGACTACATAGAGGATATGCAATTCAAACAAATCACACACGCCCCCTTCTGAGCACACAGAGCTGAAGAGCAGGATACAGGAGGTATGAAATGAGATTGTGGCAAAACCCCTTTAAGCACCATGCCTGAAAGAGCTTTAATGACCAGCTAATTTTTTTGTTTTAATTATTGCCCCCCTTTGCGTTTCAACAGTAATAACTTTTTTTTTTCAGTGACGCAGTAGTAAGAGGATTTCTCTTTTTTGGTTGAAGTTGTATTTTTTTGGGGCGTAGTTTGAGTTTACATATAAATTACTGCATAATTTTTTCTAATTTTTTATTGCAATGTTAACATAAAAAAAGCATTTTTCTTCATTTGCGTTTTTAAAATTATTTTTAACACAATTCACAATTAAATAACCCGTTAGATTAATTCTACTTGTTATTATGGTCATATGGTTACCCAATATGTGTAGGTTTTTGTTTTAGTGTGTGTAATGTATACACAATCATTTTTTAATTAAATATTATTTCAGTATTTAATTGTATTCCTACACTTTATTTTTTATAAAGTGTGGGAAAAAACTTTTGTTTACACTTAGTAATGTATTAAAATACTCCTATATGCTAATACATTACACTAGGGGCCACATGTATGAAAACTGTCTAGGTCTAAAATTCACTTTGTTGCCCATAGCAACCAATCAGAGCCCATAGCAACCAATCAGAGTGCCACTTCATTTGTCCAGAGCACTATCGGAAATGAAAGGGTTACTCTGATTGGTTGCCATGGGCAACAAGTGAGTTTTAGACTAGGACATTTTCTACATGTGGCCCCATGTGTAGCTGGCACGCTG